>WYDI02013631.1:0-19265 GCA_009867235.2 Psittacus erithacus
GTTCCTCAGCTCCATCTAAACCTGCCCTGGTGCAGCTTGAGGCCGTTTCCTCTTGGCCCATCCCTTGTTCCTTGGGAAAAGGAGTTTAAGAAGGAGGCACATGGCCACACTTATCTGCCACTGTGGGTCAGAAAAAGACAATCCTACCTCCAGGCAAGGTGCGTGAACATGATAACCCTTAAAAAGCCTTCCAGGCCTTTTTCCTCTTTAATTATTTGAGTTCATATTTGTTCCTGCAGAACCTCTGACAAGTCAGGTTCCTTTGTGGCAGAAGAAATGCAAACACTAGAGAGATGATCATGACCCAAAAGGATTTACATGCTAAAAAGACACACCTCTGAGGTGTAGGAGGTAGAAGAGATTGAGCCAAAATCATAAAGCAGGTCAAATAGCAGAAACTGGAATCAGTTTCAGGGCTGTTGTTCCCTAATCCATGGCCACCAGAATGCACACTCTTCTCTATAGTTAGTTTTGATTACAGACCCTTGGTATGTCAAAGTCCATGCTGCTCTGCCCAGCAAAGGTGAAAGGCATTCATAGAATCGTAGAATAGTTCGTAATGGAGCATAAATTTATTGACAAAGTAGTTCTTCACTGCTGCAAATAAACCTTTGATTTTGGAAAAGGAACAAATTAATAGTGAGCCACATGTGAGTACTTTAAGGGAAAGAAAAGCAATAAAGTCTGAAGCTGTACAGAGTTCAGTGGGAGCAATTAAGAACAACTATTTGTAAGCTGGGTGACCGTGACGTAAAGTCCTGCAGTGGGTCATTGTGCAACCATGAGCTGGCCTTGCAGAAACACTAGTTATTCTTCTTGCATGATGAAGACTTCCCAGTTCATGCCAGGGGCCTTTGCTGCAATCACAGGTTCCTTTTGTATATGCCACTGCAATGCCATGAACATTTCTGGGTGCAATGGTTCACCTTGATGCTCAAATTTGCTGTGCAAAAACCTGTTAACCTTTCCTGTTTTCAATTACTGGTTAGCGTTGTGTTGGGTATACACGTGTGCACGTTGCGGGCTCTTTATGTGGGCCCTAACCTCTTTAGACTTCAATGAATGAACAAGAAGCAATTCTCTGGAGCCTCCTCACGAGAGGAAGCAAACAGAGCAGTGTGGTAATGTGGAGAACATTCCTGATTGAGTCTGCATGCACGCTCTGCTCCTCTCACAGGCAGCTCTGTTCGTACTTATGTTCATGCTTGGGGAACAAACCACAGCCTCCAGTGAAGCAGGGAGTGATGGTAAGAACAGGCAGTTCTTTGCGATCACTTCACACAGCAGTTGATGGATTAAAACATGAGATAAGGCAAACATTCAGCCTTTGCACGCGTACACCATGTGGGTTGTGATGAGAAATGCTCTGTTAGAGCCATCCTGCCTGAGAAGTTCACCTATGGGGTCCATGGGAACTGCATGAGTCTATGCCCCAGGCGCTGCTGCATCTCTGCTGATGCTACGTTACCTTTTTAGGTTTCAGCTTTGACCCATGGTGTAAAGATTGTGTAGGGCCAAGTTCATAGGATGGTTTGGGTTCGAAAGGACCTTAAGATCATCCAGTTCCAACCCGTGCCATGGGCGGGGACACCTTCCATTAGAGCAGCTTGCTCCAAGCCCCTGTGTCCAACCTGGCCTTGAACACTGCCAGGGATGGGGCAACCACAGCTTCTCTGGGCACCCTGTGCCAGCGCCTCAGCACCCTCACAGGGAAGAGCTTCTCCATTCTTAACTGTTATAGCAATGCCATTGACAATGGTCCTCACTTCGACAGTATAACAGCATTGTATAACCCCATTAATGCCTTTGACAAATTCTATCTTAAAAGCAGTTTGGTGTTGAGCTGTTCAGGGAGAGAGCATCTCTTTCTCTGGGTTTTTACAGGGATAGATGATTCCCCTTCATGAATGTCTTTTAACTGAATGTTCTTTTAGCTGCAATAATAGGCAGGAGTAACCATCACAGAATAGCTGCCACCAGTATTTGGTGGAAAACATCTAGAAGAACCTTGGAAAAACTGACCAGACTTCCCTTCTCCCTGATAATCAACTTGGGGATAAAAGGATGGAAAATCAGGCAATGGAACATTTATAGTTTAATTTCTATAGTTTGGAAGACATCCAGCTAAAAGAACGTGATACACAGCATTATAAAAACAGAAAGTGAGAGAAGGAAAAAGAAAGAAGCAAGGCACTGGATAATAGAAAAGACATGGTAAAAAAATGAGTATCAAACAAGCTGGCAAGATTTCAGCATAGTAGGTTCAGAGAATAGAGCAATAATGAACTGAAAGAAAACAGTTTGGCATAGGAGGAAATCTAGCAAGTGAAGTGCTAGATGGGGATATGCTGATGAGAACTGATGTGGTAAAACACTGGGAAAATCCATTCTTAAAGGGCACAGGCAATGATTTTCCTGAGGCTGAAGTAGCTGACAGGGTACCAAAAGGAGACGCCAGGACATTGTAGCTCAAGGAGGAAAAAGAAGGCATGAAGTGTAAGTGAGTGTAAGTACATGTAGGTGTAAGTGAGAAGCAACCAAATAACAACACTGAGAGGAAACTGAAGCTTTGAGGGAAAAGATAAAGACAGCCAAAAAGCAGTCTGAACAAATGGATAAGCAGTGTGAAAACGTGCTTTTAGCAATGCATCAGGAGAAAAGGAGAGACAAGAGCACAAGTGATGCAGCTGAAATACCGCGTCCTTCTTCTAACCTTCCATCATCAAGGAAAAGAAGCAATCAAAACCAAGAAGGAAATAAAAATGAAAATATATTTGAGCAATTGAGGATCAATCGGTAAAAATAGCTCTTGATAAAAAAGAGGTAGAGAAATATGTGGAAAATTGGATAAGAAGCAAACTGGGCAGTGCCGGGTGAGGTGAATCTGGGAATTCTATAGTTACAAGTGAGCAAATTTTATCTACCAGCCTGCAGAAACAGGTTGGGAGCAGAAGACCTGGAAAAAGTGAAGGTTGTGTCAGACCTTCACACAGTCAAAAGAGTTGCATTCCTGGGAATCACCATCCTGGAAATGTAACCCTTGACTCAAGTATAATCACTGAAGGGAAAAGGTTTGAGAGTGAGCCTGAAGCTGGAGCCTGAAAACTGGCGCTGAGGATCATGAAAATCTTCCGGGAAATAAGAAATATTAATCTATGGAATAACCATCTCGTAAGGAAGACGTAGGAGTCCTTAACTGGGAATACTTGCGCCTACATAGGATGGAGAGCAGAAATGCAAGGAAGAGGCCTGAATGAGCAAGGAGACTGGATGATTTTGCAGCATTTCTAGATAGCAAAGATACATTATTGGGATCTTGAAGGGATGTATACTTAGAATATAAGAACATTGCAGGTTGGGCTGTTGGTGTATCTCTAGGCTCCTGCATTTAGAGGATATTAAAAATGGAAACCTCAAGTTTTCTTTTTCTGCAACAATTTTTCCAGAGGAATAAAGCTGGCAAAAAATTATTGTATCCTTTCATATTAACACTGCCTCTTTCTTTCTGTGTTCTGGTAGAGACTCTGAGGATTGGTATCTAAAACACTGCTCTTTGATGCTTTCCTGAGCTCAGCCGCCTCTTTCCACTAACATGGTGCTTCAGCACGAGCTCAATGTTGATGGAGAAAGAAAGTTGAGAAACAGATCCCAGAGTGAGCAAGGACAGCAAATAAAAGGGAAAATCCTGTGGGCATAGCAGTGGCTTAACTACAGGGAAGGGAATGGTACAGCATAAGAGGGAAAAATCCCAGCATCAAGCAGAGGATAAGGGAGCTCTGGGAGACAGAGATGGAGATGAAGGTTGTCTTTGATAGTGGTCAGAAAGAAAGACAAAATAGGTCCCTTGTGGTCAGCAATCAGGCCAGAAACTATGCCCACAGAATGTCCAGGGTGCAAGTCTCACCTGCCAGATCCCTGGATGCTCCTCCATAATGAACATACAACCCTGTCTCCAAAATATCAGCAGCCTCACAAGGAGCATGTGGAACAGGTAGGACACAGCCAGCATCCAGAGGAATGCCAGAGATGCTCCAGCTGTGGGGAATTCATTAGGTCAAAAAACAGGGGGAAAGAATTCCATTAAAAAAAGAAAATCCTCTTTCTCCAAGAGGGAGATATTTTGTCCGAAGCTGTGCAGCCAGCCCTGGCAGTGAACTTGGCTGCAGAACCACATTCTCTTTCGATGGATGCATCACTCACAGTTTTTGCCCATTCCTCAAGTTCCTTCTCCCTGCTAACCAGTGTCACTCCTACCTTCTCCGGGCTGAGTCACAGCAGGTTCCTTCTCATCCAGCTCCCTGCAGGGGCCTGGCCTGGGGGAAGCATGGGGATGGCTCTGTTTGCAGTGTTTTCTTAAGCATTGTTTATAGTTTACTCCTCCTGAGCGCTTGTATATTTTTGTTTCAGCCCACTCTCATGCACAGCTAGCAAGCACACAGGCCAGGGCTCCATGCAGTCCCCTGGCACCCCAGGACTCGGCATCATTATCCCAAACCTGCAGGAGATGACTTTTATTTGTAAAGAAAACAGCCATGTCAGGCTATTCCACACTCCTCTGCCAGAGCCTGAACATCCCCACTCTGTGTCCCGAGTCTTTCTTGGAGAGCAATTCTGCATAGCGAAGCTAAGATTGCTATCAAAGATGCCAAAGGAATTTGGTTCCTCAGCTCCTGAGGAAATGCTTTGAAATTAGGTGTATGCATATCTCTGATGGCTCTGAATGTTTCCACAGATAACGTTGTTCAATAGATTCATCCTCTCCCTGTCCTGCAAGGGAAAGCATTGCTCTCCTGACAACACAGTGGAAACAGTTTGATGTTTCATATGTGTTCCAGCTAACTTTGTCCCAGCTTATCCAGACAGCAGCAATCCCTTTCCTGGAATCTAGTGTAAAGAGGTGTCAAGGTAATTACCATTACCATAGTTTTTAACACAAGCAGATGAGGCACAGAAAGAAATGCAGGTTGCTAAAGCCATGCTAGAGGCATGTGAGATAGTTAAAGGTTACATTCAGATTGTTCAAAGCAAACACAATGTCATCACTTTAATGTAGTTCCCACCATGTCCTGGGTTTTACACCCTTCCTGGCCATAGTGCTTTGCTGGACAGAGCGGATTAGGACTGTGGTCCTCTTTAGATAATCTCTTTTGGAGACCATGCCATTCACACAACAACAGTCTCAAAGAGGCCTTCTGCTGGAAGCCACCACTAACTGTGGCCAGCTCTTGCTAGGAGCTGCAGGTATCTTGTAGAAAGGAAGTCTCTCTGCGCCCTTTGACTGCCCCAAGGTCGTTAACAATGAGAGATGTAGTGAAACCTTATATAGACATTCACACATAGATGGACACATTCAGTGTTCATACCAATGGAGGAGGGAGCAGAATGACTTTCAGGAAGAGGGTCATACATTGAGATGAAATGAAGTGAAGAAAAATCTGGATGTGCTCTCAGGAAAATATTTGTAAGTGAGTATGTGCCGAGCTGTGGAATGGCCTCCCCATGGGAGCGGTGGAAGGGTGGAAGCCCCTTGACTTGAGTAATTTCAAAGCAGACAAGACAAAGCCCTTGGGACTCCACAGTACAGAAAATTCTGCCGTGTCTAGGGTCAGCGGATGGACCAAGTGACCCACTGTAATAGGTCTTTTCCATCCCTGATTCCAGTGAGTCTCTGAGAAACCCTGAAGACTTAGTGGGAACCATGAAACCAAAGACCCATGAATATAGCTCACATACCAAAATGTTAATGTCATTGCCAGACCTTTGGTCCCTTTGGCTGAGCTAACCAATAGACCTGGGATTCCCTCCAGCATCTTCTTTGGTGGCTTTAAGAGCTCTAAATGTAAGTCCTAATCCAGATCTCTCTGCTATTGTGCTAGGGCAGATCAAGCTGCAAAGTGTGAAGAAAAATGGTAAAAAAACCTCCATAAATGGTTCTTATCTGTTTCATTTCATATTTAATGTAGTCTCTATCCTGACCTTCCTCATACTGAAGACAAGTCTGTTTGGCTACTTGTACATATTGATGGTGTGCTTCATGTAGCAATGGCAGGAGTTTAGTGCAGTGGATGTGAACAACAAAGTTACTTTACCTTCTCTTCTCCTGTTCTTTTTAGTGGAGACTTGGGCAAATTCCTTTGGAAATTGGAAAGTATTTAGTGGAACAAAGACGTGAAAATAGCTGAGGATTCAGTATTGGAAAGGTTCTGTTCATAACAGCATTTGTTTGTTGCTCTCATGAGGAAATCGAAGTGCCATAAGAGTGAAATGACAAGTGAATGATGTTTTGATTTTACATCCCCATAATCCACATAATGATAATTCCAGCAGGCACAAGGCTCCTTTATAACAGGCAGAGACCTGCTATAAAGTAAGCCTGACCTGCTAAGATTAGAGTTCTTAAGGTTTCTTGTAGTTGTCCATTTTGGGTCAATCTTAGTCAATATGTTAAGTTTCTAGTGATTTAAATGTTGCAATTTTGGGGAGACAAACTAGAAGAGGCCCCAGGTTCTCATGTGTGTTTGAGATGAACCTTTTAAGTTGAAGTGAACTGGGAATTTGTAAGTGAAAGCACCAAGAAACAGTTGATCAGTTCTGAATATCATGGTCAGCCCTGCATACCATTCCCCTAAACCCCCTCTTCCTTGGAATGAACACAGTGGCAAAGAGGTTTGGGCACAACCTGATTGAGACATCTGCTTTTGCACGATTCAGTCGCTCAGGTTTCGCAGAGGAAAGAATAATTGCCCAGACAGAAACAAGCCCTGGATGTACCAAAGCAATAGTCATATACAGTGTTTTAAAACACTCCCAGGATGGAATTTCTTACCATGGTCCAAGGAGGTGAAACTCAGGATTAGAAGGATTAAACTTCGTAATGGAAAGTTGAGAATATACTCTGACAGAGAGTGATGGGTGACCTATTGCGTGATTTCTTTAAAAGCACACCATCCAGACCTGCATCATTCATGGGAAATAACTGTCCCCAGAGCTAGTTTTGGGCTGGCACCAATGACAGTGTTCTGCCAAACTCTGGAGCATGAGACATCAACAAAGTACACCATCATTATCCTCTGTTGGGTAGAGGTCATTAGCACTGCTTATGGGATGAAGAAATGGTCGCCTTACACAGTCATCTGATTCTACATGCTCTTTCAGACCCTATTATGTTGTCAGTCACTTTTATGACATGAAAGCTGTCTTTGTGACCTTTCTGAACAGTTTTCCTCTCGACATCTTGTTGTGAAGAGGCAATTGCGTAGAGTAGTTGCATACAACCTACGAGGGAAGTACCAAGCTGGAGAGGAATCCAAAGAGATGGGAGTTCTTCCTACCTGAATAAATAACCACCAGAGTGATCATCTATTGCTCTTATTTCAGAGGAATTAAGCAAAGAAACATCCAATGGGTGGTATTTTAGGGTGGGAAACTTCTATGTACACATTAAGTTTTCCAGAAAGCAGTGTAAGTCATGCAATACAAACTTCTCTGCTTGTACTGAATTTGTTTGCCAGAATTAATTTGAGGATCTTTCTTTTGGTAAGACATAAACCAAAATCCCAGTGGCCTCTCCCAGTTATCCAAGTTCTCCAAAGTCTCTCTTTCCTTAAGTAAAAGTAGGTGTAAGCTGGTTTCCAGGCCAAATTCTGATTCATATTCTGCCTACCCACACTTATTTTTACTGTAATTTTAACTGGATGCAGTTCTTCTATTGGATACAATCATCCTCTTCCCTTCCTGTGCTAAACTGATGTTTGGTTATGGTTGTGAACTTTCCAGCTTAGAGGCAGCTGCTTTTTAGATGGGGTAATGCATCCCTTACGTCCAGCGGATATACTATAAGTTCAGAAACGATGGCATGGAAAACACTATGTACAGGAAATGTGTAGAGCTAACATCAAAGACTAAACAACAATCACCTCTGAAAAGATCTCTTCTTCATGAGAAACACCCAAAAGTGGCAACATCCATTTGAATTTCTGTGTAGAAATTAAATCAGCGACAGGAGGGTTCAGTGAGTCCAACTTCAATATTCTTTCCTTAAACTGTGATCTGGATCTAATAAGCTGAGGTTCCAGAAGGTGAGCTCAACTGATGGTGAGAAACAAAAACCTAGAGAACAGACTCTGTTTTCTGGGAAATAAAGAAAGTTGGTTTTGAAAGAGCAACAACTGATGAGAAAGAGCCATTAAATGGGATGGAGTGGGCAGGTGGAAGCAGTGAGTCACAGAGGATCAGGGACGTGAAGACAAGTAGGAGGAAAGACTGTCATGCTCCAGTGCCTGTGTTACAGTCCTGGACCTCCTCATATGGATTTGGGCAAAGCATCTGGAGTGACATCTCTCAGCTGCTTGACCTTAACAAATGGGATCAAAAGAAGTCACTATTGGAAACTAAGAAATTCCAGGACTTGAGTCCTTCCTTCTAAACATGGCATTCTGAGAAGTACACCTAATTCTTTCCTTCTTTTCCACCATCGCCTTGCCATCTTCTTTTATTCAACAGTAATATCAAGTGAGAGGTTCATTGAGACTTAGGCTCATTAGGAGAAACCGAACCTCTCAGAGTTTGCCTGAATCTGCAGCACACTGGGGCTGATGACAGAAGCTGCCACCAGATCGCTTAGCAGTTCTTAGTACTACGCAGGGGACGGCTGGATTGCTGTGATGAAAGAAACTGCGAAGTAATCAGGAATAGCCAGTGGTTTGTATCAGGCACTTTTTGTTAAGAAAAATCCAAGGAAGTTCCCTGATAAAAGGCACAGTTTTGTCCCTGGAGAAGTGGTAAGAGCAGAGCTGTCATTTCCTGGCCTTATTTAGAGTCATAGAATCAACTAGATTGGAGAAGACCTTAAAGCTCATCCAGTCCAACTGGTCCCCAGCACTGCCAAGGCTAACCATTAGGGCCTTGAGTACACGGTGCGTGAACACTTCAGGGATGGTGACTCCAGCACTGCCTGTTCCCATGCCTGAGCACCCTCTGGGGAAGGAATTGTTTCTAATCTCCAGTTTAAACCTTCCCTGCATATGATATCACATGGGGCAGACAAAAGTCGTGCAAATCCCGTCTTGCACGTACATAGCTTTGACTGATTTCCACTACCATGACTTGCCAGAGGAGCCACCATCTCAATAAACTGGGCCACTGCTTCAATCTATGTCCCCTCCTGCTCCAGTCCATACTCAGGGAGATCACCCCAGGGAATCACAGTCTTGGGTCCAGTGGTATCTGTATTCAATGACACCAGCTGAGAAAATCAGCTCCATAAATGTGAAGATACCCAGCACATCTTTGGTCCCACCAAGGGCAGAATCAGAAGGCCAGATTCTCTCTTTTATTTCCCTGCATGCAGAAATGGCAGCTCTCCCTCTTCTCTTGCCCTTGCCCTCTGCTAATTCAGCGGAAAGGATAATCCCCTGGCAATCATCACCTCTCTGGTAGGTCATAACTGCTCCATTTTGAGGGGATTAGCAGAACAGAGCCTGATTAGTGTGCAGTAAACTTCCTCATGAGAGGGGAAAACCTTTGCTGTTTGGAGCCGTGGATGTCCGTTTGTGTACAGGGAAGGAGTTCACCACTTCCACTCCATCAGAGTTGGCATTTCACTGTCTGACTTCAACAGAAATGGGCTCCAGCTTTTCTATTTTTACTTTTCACATGGTGTTCCTTGTTTGCAGTGCTTTAATCAAGTAAAACCAAAATAAGGCGTCTCACCATCAGAACTCAGAAAGCCCCTCTGAAGGAGGAAGCAGTTGGAGTCAGCAGACATATCAGTGAAAGAATGAAGGTCATACTTTGCATAATATATTTATCTTGGAAAACATCATTTTATTCAGGCTATCCAAGAATTCAAGTGCTGAAACTAACACTAAGTCAACAGCACTTATAGTAATGAAATAAATTCTTTATAACAGTCCAGCAGAAGGAGTTGACAAGGGTTTTGAATGGCTTGTTTTTATTAAAATTCTTTCATTCTTGCAAACCAGCATTGTCTGTGTTTCTTGGATATGGCCAACATAGAGACACCGTGCAAAGTCTAAGCTGGAGTTTATTTAGTCTGCCTGCCTGCAGCAAAGAATAATAAAATGCTTAATAAAAGATTTCCTTCTGTGGGAGACCCTGCAATTTGCAGATTGTAAGATAAGGGGGCTGTTTAGAGGAAGGTATAATTCTACATCTAAACAGAGATGGCATTCCCAGCAGAAGTTAATAGGAATATATCTTCAGCGTTTGGTTAACCACAGACCTGAGTGAGAGCCACTAGAATTGAAAGCTTAAACTGTTCTTAATTGCACTGTAAAGCTCAAATGAAAATATCTTTTATGCTCAGCCTTTTTAATCTAAATATGATTTAAATTCAGCTGTACTATTTACCTGCTGACAGTAGTATATCAAACCTTTATTTCATGACCTCTCCGATGTACTTTCTCCAGGCATTTGAAGCTTAATTTCCCGTGGCCCTAAAACTTTGACGTTACAGCTACACCATCTGCCTGAGCAGCAGAAAGTAGCTTCTACTTCTGATCGGTTTAACTTTCCCCGGAGAGATGTTTCATCATGTTATTATGCTATCTTGCGTGTGGGTTGTTGTTGTTCCTTTGCTTTAGACAAGGCAGTTATTGTATGTGTGATAAATACTCTGGGAGGGGGCAGGTCCTGAAGGAGGCTTTGCAGATCCTCTGGAATGACCTTGGAAATGGAAAACTTTCCTGACTTCAGTGTCTTTCCCTTCAGACTTCCAGCCTACTTTTCCAAGCGGCCACCACACACCTCAGGGACCCATAGTCCCATAGGACATCCCCATTCATCCTGTCAACTAGAAAATCATTTGCATTCCATATATCCTAGCACCAGTCGTAGAAGAAAGAGGAGAAAATGAACAAACCCTTTGCCACCTTCTTTTGCAGCACTGAGATAAAATAAGATGCAATATTCTTCTTTCACAGGTGTTCTGCAAGAGGAAAGAACCAACCAAAGGCTTTGCAAGTAACCCTGTGGCAGAGCCAAGAAGACAACTCCAGTCGCCTGCGCCCCACTCTCCCATTCTGACCATGAAACTGTGCTGCATTCGCTTTCTGCTCCCCAAAATGCACAAGCTGTCAATGCCTCATAATGTTCAGACCAAGATTTGCATCCCAGCTAAATCTCCGAGGGCTGTCAAGTCAAAACCTTTGGAAATTTAAAATGGGAGAAATATGTCTCAACAGACTTTGGATGAGATTTAACTGAAGTTCCTACTGTATTTTGCTTGTGGTCTGCAATTCTGGTTAAATTGCTATGTAGAAATGGATATAGTTTCTCTAATCCTTCTCTTCTTCTCTTCATTTCACCTGGGAAGCAATTTAGCTGCTGTGTTCTGTCTTCAAATCCTCCATGCTATTGAGGTGGATTTGTTGGTTGTAGCATGTTTTCCAGAAAATCCCATTCATTTGGCTTCCAGAACTGGGTTAGCATTCACACTTCTTCCCTCTATTTCATATGCTGCCTCCTTTAAAAGCAGCATTTGTGCAGCATTCCATCTCTATGAGCAGGGCCATCAGGAGTTAATATTTCTATGCTACCTCTTCTTAGGGCCACTTTTTGCCATCTGAACCTATGCCGAGCACACATAACCCCCAATGCCCTTGCAGTGCCAGACCCTCTGTGGGTATAAATGGCTATAACCCCTATTTTCAGATTTTGTACAACATCATAATGATGGCTTTCAGGGGCTCTACACCAATTTGTAATAGCTGAGGTTCCAGCTTCCTGACTTCAGTGCAACCACTCCTGAGATGCCGGGTGATACCATGTTTGGATCAATTGCCTAAGCTAGCCACAGAGAAAGAGTTCTGTTCTTAAAGCCACTATGTTAAAATGTCACCTTATACAATACTGGTCCCTTGAGAACTGTAGGTTCCAACTGCTTACTTTATGGAGAAAGCATGTTTTTCTTTTCCTTAAAGTTTTGGAGTTTATCCAGTGAGAAGAGCCTCAGGTCTCCAAACCAAGAGCAAACTCTGAGCACATTATCTTGATGACCACCACAGTCTGCGTAAACACAACTTGATTCTTAGAAGTCAGATTGGGTCCCACACTGATGAGTGATCAAGAAACACTAGAAATGCTTGAGCAGCACGTTGAAGGAGGTGATCCTGCCGCTCTACTCTGCTCCTGTGAGACCCCACTTGGAGCACAGTGCAGTTCTGGTGTCCTCAGCGCAAGAAGAACATGGAGCTGTTGGAACAAGTCCAGTGGAGGCCACAGGGATGATCAGGGGCTGGAGCAGCTCCTGTGTGGATACAGGCTGAGAACATTGGGGCTGTTCAGCCTTGAGAAGAGAAGCTGTGTGGAGACCTCAGAGCAGCTTCCAGTGTCTGAAGGGGGCTACAAGAATGGTGGAGAAGGGATCTTCATCAGGGACTGTAGTGATAGGACAAAGAGTAGTGGGTTCAGGTTTAAACAGGGGATATTCAAGTTAGATAGAATGATGAAGTTCTTCCCTCTGTGGGTGGTGAGACACTGTAACATGCCGTCCAAAGAAGTTGTAAATGATCCATCCCTGGCAGTGTTCAAGGCCAGGTTGGACAGGGCTTGGAGCAACCTGGTCTAGTGAAAGGTGTCACTGCCTGTGGTAGGAGGTTGGAACTGGATGATCTTAAGGTCCTTTCCAGCCCAAACCACTCTATGATTCTATGAGTCTATGAAATAAATCTGTGTTCTATTTCTGAAGGGGACGAACATCTTAAGGGCTGTGGCTCCTCTCTGTACTCATCTGATAGCATCTTTCTAGAAGGGCCTGGGGTTTTTGACCATGCCATACCCAAGAGGCAGATGCCAACCTAGGGTAGGAAGATCATGTCTTGTTCTTGCACTTTCAAACCAGGGCACACTGTTGGACCAGCGATTAAAGCAAACACAGGCTTCTGTATTAGGAAAGAATGATGGAGCACAGCCTTCGCTGAAGTACAAACTGTTGCACTGAAGTGTTGCTTAGACCACAGGGCCCAGGGATCCAGCATGAAGCATTAAAGCTGGGGGAAAACCAGAGGAAATTAATGATTGCATAATGGATTCCAAATGTTGCAGTTCAAAGTTAAATCCTAATAATACAGTCACTTTCGGGTACACTGAGCTCCAAAACAGATTGTTTTTCAAGGCAGAGTTGCAGCAAGGAGCATTCTGGGTAATACTATCCGAATTCCCAGTAAGGTAATAAGGTGAAGATTTAGCTAGAGCGAACACTGCTCTGAGTCTGTTTGCTTCCGTGCGTGCAGGAACAATCACGGAGCACTCTTCCCAAGGCTTTGCATTCTGTGTTGACTGTTAATCCTGGTGGCAGGTGGCTGCCTGCCATCTGGAACATCTTTGCCCATTAAGATTCTCCCAGAAAGAAAGAAAATAGCTTACTTAGTAGCCGGGCCAGGTTTTTAGGAGAGTGCTTCTGTACAGCAGCCCTGGGTCAGTGCTCACGGTTAAGATGGATTGGCTCAGACCATTGGCTCTGCATATGGGACTACTCATTCCCTTCTTCCAGAGAGGATGAAACAGCAAGTCTACCTAGATGATGTTTCTTCTCCCACATCCTTAGTTCACCTCCTTGCTGTACTTATCATGAAGTTACCAGGGAAGCCAAGCCTGCGTTCATTCAGAGCTCAAACATACAATCTCAAGACTATTTCTGGCTTATCTGACGTATTACTATGTGTTGTGTGTCCTTATGGAAGACATGCTTCCCAGGAACCTCCAGAGCTTCTGTGTCTGAGAAACCATGCCGGGTTTGGTTGTCTGTTTCTCTTCTCATTGGTTTTGCTTCATTTTTTCTTCCTTTGGTTATCCTAATTCAAACTGAGTTTGCAGGCAAAAGGGACCGTGTATAACACAGATGCACAAGCAGCTCTAGGACATGCAGCTGTTTTGCTATTCCTTTGCAAGACACAGCAAAAACACAAAAGCTATCCAAGAAGTGAGGAACCAGGCTTGCTAATCGGAAACTTAGCTTAGGTTTCTCTGCCTTAGATTGGTGCTGTGAGATCTTCATAACTTGTTCAGTGTGTTTGAACAGCACTGGGCACAGAGGAATCCAGATCACATCCTACCAATGCCATAATAACAATAATAACAATAATAATAGTAATAATAATTAATAATGAGTTCACTTTTCTGAATGTCCTGTTCTCAGGCAATGGCAGTAGTGCTGAATGCCCTCAGTGTTTACTGCTTTGCTTAATCCCAATTCTTCATGAAATCTCAGCGTAAAACAAATTCTTGGAGGCGATTCAGTGACAACAGCTTCAGTTGGGAATGGCTCTAGTTAGATGAAGAAATCCCCAAGGAACTTTCAAATATGGTGGGTTTATAACTTTGGACATGAGGTCAGGGAAAACAAAGCAAAACCTACAAACATAAGACGCATTGTTCCTACCATTGCAAAAGGAAGGCAATGGGATTGAGGGCGTTGGAGAGAAAAACAGTTTTTCCTCTATTAATCCTTTTCTTCAGATGACTTCAGAAATAGAAACAAACCCTTCTAAGCTGGGCTCAGGGAGGTCTCCTCCCATTACATGTTGTTTCCACATGTTGAAGAGGGGATTGGGAGTAATAACCTGGACCAAGGTCTTTGTGCCAGGCGTGTACCTATATTGTCAGCAGAAATGGGGCAATCATCATTTAGATGAAATCTTAATCTCTTATCTGTAGTTGGCCCCCTGGAAGTATCTGGCTCTCTGTGGCTCACAGCAGGAATCAATTAGGTATCAGAGTTAAGTGGCTGGAGGATCAGAAGCTATGTGCATTTACAGAGCCATTTTGGATGAGAAAAAGAGCCAAGTTAAGAGGCAAGTGTGAACAGTGATAGATGGGGGTGGAGATGGGCTGCTTCATGCTTTCTGTGGGAAGCACCAAGCAAAACCAATGATTGTAGTGCAGCTGACCCACTGCAAAGTCACCCCATAATGAATGTATAGCCCCAGTGAGCTTTGGGAGACCTTAACTTGGGGTAGTTAATGTCTGTGTCCCCTTGATATGTACCAAACACAGTCTGCAGGTAGATTTGGACCACCTAAACTTGTCCTGCTGACTCTTAGGGAATCGAGGCTTCTCTCAGGGCACCAGAGCTGAGGAATGTGTTTTAATCTCCTGTTTTAATCAACTCCTCCTTAAACCCTTAAAATCTTTTTCCAGCTACTTGGAATGCAAGTTGCGCTCCTTCACGCTCCTGTATCAGCAAGCAAGTAGAAAGACATCCCAATGGAAGAGAGATTAAAGGCATCACTGAAGTGTTCCCTGTTCTTTCAGCTCCATCCAATGCACAAAATTGCTCCACTGCTCAACTATTTACAGGCCTTATGTCAGCACGAGCAAAGTAACCTTTGCTACCCACACGGGCTATAGTCCTAGGAGCTTGGATCAGATGGAGACAGACAGATAAGCATCTGAACCCCTAGATGTGTATCTGGAGTGGATGCAAACTTCAGCTCTTTCTGAAGCTGGTCCATCCCTATCACAAGCAGCCTGGGGAAACAATCTGAATCAAGCTCAGGACTTTTAGAAGGATCCTGAGCATTCTGTGGCAGCTACGATTATCTGAAAAGAAAGAGTGCCAGATGGAAAAATAAAATATGCCAGCTTCCCCCTACGACATATAAGCTATATTTGTGCTGCCTTGACATAGCTCGACTTCCTCGCACCATTCTTTTATATCCGGTTGACGGATATTTTTCCATAGAGTGGTAATGCTAATCTTGGCAGAGGCTGAGAGCAAATATAGAAGCTTCAGTGCGTGCCTGGAGATTTCCAAGCCATCGGGAAGCATGCCTAAGAACGACTCAAGAGCAGCATGAGGAAATATAAAAGAGTCGGAGAACTGGAGAGAGCTTGTTTCACATTCACAAATCCCCCAGTGCCACTAGATTTGAGAAGGTGAGGGGAACCCCGCCATCTAAAATGATAGGTTACTGCAGAGCTGGCTGCCAAGACACACGCTGGCGAGGTTCCTCCTCAATTATTATCTTATTTCTTTTTACTTCTGCTTCTGCTACAGATATCTGGCCTCAATCGTTACAATATCAAGCACCCCACTGTCTTTAATATATTTATCTTTACCACATCCTCTAAGGCAGGCAAGTGTGCTGATCCTCAGATTACAGAAGCAGAAAAGGACCAGAGAGAGGCCCAGGCTCACAAAAGGACTTAGACACTTATATTTCATTTAAGACAAGCTTTGGACCCCTAAAGAAACAGTTCATAAAATCCCCATCTACCTACTTAAGGCACATTCATACGTACATTAGTTTTGGATAGACAACTTTGACTGGTTTCCACTATTGTGAGTTGCCAGAGCAGCAACCATCTCAATAGATTGAGCCACCACTTCAATCCATGCCCCCTCTGGCTCCAGTCCATGCTCAGGGAGATCCCTTCATGGAATCACAGCCTTGGGTTGGGAAGCCGGTGCTCAGATACCACCTAAACTTCTTACCCCCTGCTTCAAACTCTATTTGGAAACTTATCCTGTGACTCATTAATGCAAAATGAGCTGGAATCAAGAGCCATAATCCAATGTGAGCATATGAAGTGAATAAATAGGTTGAACTCAGTTGCCTGAGCATAGGTATTCCACTCAGAATCTTGCTCCCATAGGGTCAGTGCCATACTGCTGGCCCCAGCCAGCTATCTCAGATAACACCGCATACTCCAAATGACCCTGGGCATAAACTAGGATGCCAGGTTGGTTAAGGCTTTGAGCAACCTGGTCTAGTGGAAGGTGATCCTACCCATGGCAGTGGGTTGGAACTGGATAAGCTTTAAGGTCCCTTTCAACCTAAACCACTCTGTTATTCCATGATTCTAAATGATGCTGCAGTTGAGCAAACCCTTTCTACCAACAGGTCTTTTTGCTTTTCTGAGGGAAGTGAGATGTAGACATGTCAGTCCTGCTATGTAAATAGAGCTGCAGTAGGAGTGGGTAGAGAAAAAGACACCCACCAAGGAATGCCTGTAATGTTGCAATCTTCCATTTAAAGCCACAGTTAAACCACTGGCACAGTGCGATTTGACTTTGGCATGAATGCAGATTAATTTGGTATCACTTGACTGTACTCAAAAGAAACAGGTTCCCTTTACATCCACCAAAAAATCTGGCCTTGCGCATGTAGTCAGCACCTCAAACTGATCTTTGCCCTCTGAGGGTCCTCGCCATTGCTGGCAAGACTGTTGAGCCGCAGCAAAAATTCCTAACTCGTGTAATCACTTACACTTTGTCTATTTGATAATTTCCCCCCCATCGTTTTATTTGAATATCACATTCCTTTCTCCTGTTCCTTAAAAAAAACCTCTTTAGAACTTTGACCCACACACGGTGGTGTTACCCTGGTAGCAGGAGGGTTATCTGTTTGTATGGGCCAGCATCCAAGTGGCTGACAGTGTAAAGCAGTACACATTTTTTGGTGAGTAGCCCTGCAGAAGAAATGGGGTGTGCATTTATTAAGCTCTTGGTGGCTAGTGAGGACAGCTTTTTCCAGAGCCTGCTAGTATTAACAGCCAAGGGTGAAACCCAGTCTGAACCAGATCCTGGCAAAGCCACTATTTTGCACTTTTAAAAGGAGTAAAGGCTGCCTTGCTTGGGAATAAACCTCACTGGTACTCCCATACCCCCTCAGCGGCTGGGCTTTTGATCCTCATCGAGTAACCACATGCTCACTTTGAATTACCTGAGCGTTTCATCACAAAGTGTCACTGCTGAATAGTGCAGACAAGTGCAGAAAAGGTTTCTTGCAGAGGTGACCTCCAGAGGAATTTACAGAGATGGAGTCCTGTTGGATAAATGTAAATTTAAATGAGGAAGACTCAAGCTGGACATGGTGAAAAGGGTCCCAAAGCAAAAACAATGATAGCCTATAGTACCCTAATGATATCTAGGACTTGCTTGCATAGAAAGGTTGAATGAGATGATCCTTGAGGTCCCTTCCAATCTGATGTTCTATGACTTTATTGCATCCTGACAGGGATTGCTTGCAGAGTCTCCATTGCCAAGGGGTTTTAAGTACAGAGATCTGTTTGAATTGGTCTCCACTGATTCTGTAGGGAGATTCAGGTTAAATATAAGGAAGAAATTCTTTACTGTGAGGGTGGTGGGGTCCTGCAACAAGCTGCCCAAGGAAGTTGTGAATCCATCCCTGGATTCATCCGACCCTGACAGTGTTCAAGGACAGGCTGGATGGGACTCAGAACAACGTGGTCTAGTGGAAGAGGTTCCTGCCCATGGCAGGGGGTTGGAACTGAATGATCTTTAAGGTCTCTTCCAACACAAAACACTCTGAGATTCTATGATTCTATGATGAATTCTCGAGCCATTGGAGAGCCTCTGAACATTGTTATTCAACTTCACTATGCGTGCAGAAAGGTGTATGAGCCCCTCAAAAGAAGTTCTGCTCTGCTGTTTCTGCCCCCCCGCCTACTCACAACAAGGAAATCGTTAGGTGAAAGGAAGCAGCCCCAGTTTCAGATGTGGGGCCAAAGCACCTAGAGAATGAATGATCCACAGATGGTTCTTCAGGGCACAGAGTGAAGCTGCCCACCTTCTTGCAGGCAGATCTTCTTATCCAAGCTGTTTCCAGGGGGATCATAGAATCATAGAATGGTTAAGGTTGGAAAAGACCTTCGGACCATCCAGTTCTGGCCCCCTGCCATGAGGAGGGACACCTCACACTAGACCATGTCACCCAGGGCTCTGCCCAACCTGGCTTTGAACACTGTCAGGGATGGGGCATTTACCACTTCTTTAGGCAGCCTCTGCCAGTGCCTCACCACTCTCATGGTGAAGAACTTCTTCTTTATATCTAACCTGAACTTCCCTTTTCAGTTTAAATCCATCACCCCTTGTCCTATCGCTGCAGTCCCTGATGAAGAGTCCCTCTCCTGATCTTTCTAAGTAAGTGATACATGCTGAGACCACCCCACCAATGGCCGATAGCCATGTGTAGCCACTACTGAGCTGGGCTAGCTGAGGTGATGATGTTGAGGTGAAAGGCTGTATATCCCATTACCAATCCCTGGAGTCAAGTAGTCTTCTGTCTGCATTTTAACATGAGTGTGCTTGGACAAAGCAGGGCATATTTTAACGAGAACTGCCAGAACTCTGATGTTCAAATGTAAAGGGGAGACTGGGAGGCCAAAAAGTTAAAGAAAAAGGCAAGTTCTTGATATTCCAATGTTTTATTTTTGGAGTCAGGAGAAAAAAATGTTGGTTTTATTATTTTTTAAAGTATCTATTTCTGTTAAGAAAAAAA
>WYDI02013632.1:0-54959 GCA_009867235.2 Psittacus erithacus
TATCAAATTGATGTCTCTCCAATTTAGAGACAAGGATGTCATGTGGGACAGTGTTGAACGCTTTGCACAAGTCCAGGCAGCAAATGAAGCAAACTGGTGTGTCTGTCTCTCTGTTTCCCCTTTATAGCATGAGGGAATGCAAAGATTTTCTCTGAGTTTTCAGATGCCTAAATTTTGAGAAAACTTGTAAATCAAAGAGAATAGCCTTCAATTGCTTCCACACCTCTTGGGGAATGTAGGTGTTAAACTATGATTTTGAGGTATTAAGGGTTTTTTTGGTAAGTATGCTTGTGGACATAAATATTTTCATGCTTTTTAGATACTACCCATGGGCTTCTAACAACCTGCTGGTATGCTTTTCTTTCACAAGGTCCTTCAGTCCCACTGTACTTTTTCTGTGGCAGATGACGTGAGTAAAACCCTGCTTTAGAGCAGACTGCATGTAAGGCCTCTTCTGCAGAGCATAAAGGGGAACCTACAGTGTAGCACTTGATTTTTTAGAATCTGTAGTTGAGTGGATGTTGTCTTAAATAGAAACTGCCCTTGTTCTGAATGAAAACCTATCCTGGGCACTGAGCAGATTGGCACCTTTACTGTTTCCAGAAGATGTTGTCTCGTGTAAATGGATATTCTGTTACTAGAGGAATTTTTATGGTTTTTAATAGCTTAAATAGCCATTTTAAAAGTACGGAATAGTATGGAATGCTGTATTTTATAGCTCAGCCATATTCACCCTTCTGCAATTGACACTCTGAACTGCCTTCACCATAGCTGAAGCTTTTGCGGGCAACTTATAATTCAGCTGATTTACACATTCCAGTGGATTCCAGAATCAGGTTCCGAAACAGTGCAGACGCTGAAGACAGTGGTAACAATGGAGCAGTTTTATTGTTTTTTTTTTTTCCTACTAAACCCACCCGGCCAATACAACACCTAGTTTATGAATACTTGAACAAAGAATATGCATGTTGAGCTGATTGCCATTAGGAATCACAATATTTTTCATTGCTTCATGTTAGTTTTTTTCTGCACTGTGGGTTATTTTTCCAGAGTTTATCACATGTGTGTATGAATCTGTATCAAAAATAAAGCCAAGCTACTTAAGGACAACATGAAATAAGTGTTATACTGGGCATAAACTTTCTCCAATAGATACAGAATCTCTTATTAAAACAACGGGAAATTCAATAGCTATAGCTTTATAGGTTATCAGACATACTTAGCTTTAGTTCTTGTAAATTCACAGTTGTTGAACCAAATAGCTAATTTCAATCTGAGCAAATCAGAAATGCGAAGTGGTTCAATCAGTTGTATATCAGTGAGGCTATATTTAAAATGTATGTAGATACTAAACTTGTTGCTTGTGATAGATGAACTCTGTTTGTCTGAAGTTAAAAACTCAGAGTTATCCTGTAATGTTTTTTTCGGGCACTGTTATGCATTGTAATGTACTGAACGAGGAGTCTGGCTGTTCAAGACTGACAGACATTTGCATTTCAGAGTAAAAACTGGAAGAGGAGGTTGAAGGATTAGCTGCTACTGAAAAGCAGACATATTTTACTAAGGAAAGCAACCCCACTTTGGGGAAATCTAAACTGGCCTAGAAAAGGTGGTTGCTCTTTCTGTAGGCCAGTGGCAACAAGAAGCTTAAAGCCAGTGAGCCAGATAAGCTTTGAGATGCCAGACTGTATAAATGATGCACCGAGTGCAATGCACAAGCAGAGACTCTGAAGCACATGCTGATTTCTTCTGAGATTGCCATCCATACTGTTCACATCTCATCATTCAGGACAGTGATGATTGTTCTTTGCCATCTGCTATCTTTTCCCCTCCTTCCTAACCCATGCAAGCTGCTAGCAGGTGTCAACCCTCATTCTCAGCAATGCAATTACGGAGGTGCTACTTGCAGCAACTGAAGGCATCTTTCAAATATTTCTACAAGCAAATACGCAGCAGAATAAGCCTCAGTCTCTTTATCTGATGGCATTACTCACCATTGGTAGAGGAAACCCTGACAGATGAAATTCATAATTAAAGCCACAAATAACAGATATTGAAAAGTATGTCTTGAGTGTCTGGATGTAGTTTGGCATGGACTAATGCAATCTTTGGCATTGCCAGACAATTGCCTTTGGAAACACTGGGTGGCCTTAAATTAATTTGTTCAGCTTTTGCTTATGTAAAAATGTTCAACTTCATGACATCTGTTATGAACCCAGAGGTTATAGATGTCCAACTTGCATTTATATGAAATAGAACCAGATGCAGCTGTTGGGAAACAGACTATAAAATCATCTGAATATTTTTTAAGTGACTTCACTGATATTTTGCCTCATGCTTTTGTACAGTTTCTGATTAATATTTTTAGAGGTAATTTATCTTTCATCCTGGGTTCCACTATTGTTGACCTAACCTTAAGAAAACATGATAGAGCTTGAGAAGAAAGAACATTCACAGAGTGTAATATTTTTGTATGTTTCAATAAGTGAAATGTGAATTAAAGTTTGTACAGTTATAAATTATGGACATTAGAAGAAAATCATGCACTTTTTTAAATTATTTTTTTTCTCCCAAGCAGAGCAAGTCAGAAGAATTTTTGTCTTTTCATTATATTGTCTTAGAAGATAACACTATGCCAAATGGGTTAACGATGTATTGTCCTTTTAACTCAGCAACTATGATTGGTAGAGGTCAAATATATGTAGCAGGTTCTCTCTCTACTTATTTTGTATTACTAATACTAGGCTATAACTATTAAAGGACAAAAGCCTCATTTTCATTTCTGGTTGTGGAAATTCAAGAAGCATATTCTGAAGGTAGAAATGGTATTTATGGAAAAGCTTTCTGAAGATTCTAGTAGTGCCATGTGGTTGCTCCACCAAACAATCGTTGCAGTCAGTTGCCTGAAAACCATAGAACTGAAGCACTTGCTTTAAATTTAGCACTGGTTAAACTATATTGCTGGGTGGGGGAGGGAGGCATTATACATGAATAAAGCCAGGTGTGTGTTTAAATACTCTCACTGAATAAAAGTATTTAACAGCTAATACATTGATGTCTACAGTGAGAGTTCTATTATGATCCTTTTCAAAGCTATTTTATCCTTGAGTTATCACAGCTAATTTTGTCTTTTGGCTTTTACTACTTTTGAAGTTGCATACATTCACACTTTAAAGAAAAAACATACCCACACCATTTTGAAGAATGATACCTTAAACTCTTAAAATGAGCTATCGCAATATGAGCAATATGGGATAGCTGGGCTTTATGGCATACTGCATGTGCACTTACAAGTCATAGTTAATTTCCAGATCTACAAACATGGTAGAAAATACCCCTTTCTTAAGTGTATTTCCCTGTTGCATGAGTTGATCTCATTTATTTATATTTTGGAGGAGGAGAAAGATGTCAGTATTTACATTAGATAACATCATGTTCAGTACTGAGTTAACTTTCCTGAAATAGAATAAGCAGTACTCATGGGGAAAACATTTATCTCTCAGATCTTCCAGGTTTTTATCTAACTGTCAAAGAAAAAAACAAAGTAAAGACTTAGGTTTTATTTTTACATATAAGCAAGGAAGGTAAATACCCAACAATCTAATAGTCAACTCTTAACACACATTCAGGTGGTGTGAAAGAATAACCAGAATGACCTCTATTCCTTCAGCTCTAGGAAGCTGAGTAAGAAGCTTGAAAGAATAGATGTGGAGTGTGCTGTTTAAGAGTATCAGCAGATCTTCTTGGAGTTGCTAACTGATCATGGTATCATGTCATTCCCTAAAATGTGGGTCTGACTCTCATCTCTGACTCTCATCTCTATACTAGAGAGGACAATTCTGTTTCTCAAACGTAAACTACCACATTCATATATAAGCAATTTATGGTGTTAAACCAACTGAATCACTGCAAAGTAATACCAAGCACAATTGTTTTAATGCCAGTTAATCAGCTGAAAAAAACCCCCACGTATTGAAAGCATGTTTGGCCCTTTATTGTCTATTGTCCATGCAGATTGGTAGGTCCAGTTATCTTGACTAAATTCATTCTCACACCAGGGGGTGGTTGCAGTAGTTTAAGTCAATAAAGCGAAAAAGTTTTTTACCAAGTAAGTTTGAGATTCCGTTTTGCTCAGTAACTTGGTTTCTAGCTTTTTAAGTCCAATTTCTTCCTATTTTTCTATGAAGAATTGCTTTTAACAAACCAATTATAATAGAAAGCAGAAACTCCAGGTGCAGGATTTTAAAATCAAGAGTATTGTGAGATTCCTGGTAGAAAAATTTGTTGGGAGGTGGGGTTTGTTTCTTATTATTTCTTTTTTGTCCTTCGTGCACCTGCACTGTTTTACACTGTTTCTTAAACAGCTGTGTTTGGTGGTGTAAGTGTTGCCCATCACAAAAGCCTATGCCTCAGCAATCACAAGAAATTGTAAGCTGTTTAGTGACTTATGAAGTTTCTCAGAACACTTTTCTAGCAAATGAATTAATATATTTCTTAATCACAGAGCAGCATTTGCAATCAGTGCTAGAAAGATGAATGTGGGGTAATGTAAGACATATGCAACTTGCTTTTTCTATTGATGACTTTTTTTCACTGTGTGGCCTATGCAAATGGATTAATGATAGATTTTTCTTACTCTCATCCATGCTGAAACTCAATACCTGTCTTGCCCTCTGTACCAAATCAGAGGTATTAAGTGGACAGAGGGTTTGTTTAAAGTGCAAGAAAGTTACAAATATGAGCTAGAACAAGAATGTCATAACAATACATTAATAAATAATGAATATATGAGATCAGTGTCTTACAAAATTAAAGCACATGAGCATCCCGTGTGAGCTGTCTTGCTGACTTCAGCAGTAAGCTCATGTGACTTGTTGAATTATCTAAACAAGAATTCTTGCATTAGACACAGGAAGCTTTAAAGTACATTATTTGGTTCTTTCGCCTTAAGGGGTGTATGTTCTTGCATAAGAGAAATAGAGGTTGGATTTAAGTCCAGGGCATTCCCCCTTCTTAAAAGTTCATGCACGAGGATAATAATAATAAGAAAAAAAGGAAACTAGCTTCTTTTGTACACTTTTGAGATCACTGCTCCAAGTTCAGGTACCTGCATTTCATCACTCCTTTGGTAGCTATTCATTTGCATTTCCTTGTAAATGCCACAGCTAGGTGAAATGTAGTATCAAGTACCTCACCAGTTTGAAGATGCAGCATTTTAAACATTGGTTTGCTGACGATTCTGCTTACTGTAAAATAACAAAGTGGAAATGTTTATACTCAACATGGGAACTTCAGTGTGTTTTCTCTCTTCTTACGGAAGTCACCCAAATATCAGGATAGGCTTTGCTTCTCACAGGCTAGTGCCACACACTCAACAAGGGTCATTCTCTACTAAAATCAAAAAATGAAAGAAAACTTATGCCCCTAGAAACCAAACCAAGAAATCCAGTGCTGACTTATGCTATTTAAGCCAGAAAGGACTGTGGCAACAAGAGTTATGAGCCTATAATAACTTTCTTGGGCATCTTTTCAGAGGGACAGTTACTGCTAATCTGTTAGATGACAGTCCTGATAGAAGCAACCTAACTCACATGGGATTTACTGACACCTTTATCTCCTGTGTGATCTTCCCAGGCCAGGCTGTAACTTCTGCCTTTCTTGTTTGAGACCCAATTCCTGTAATGTTGCTTAGGAAAGTGCTGCGTAAGGTGAACTTTCACTTTCCCTTCCAGTTCTGTCATGAGAATTTCTCCTGTTGACACATGCACACGTAACAAAAAGTGTTTATTACCCTACTCTAACTCAGTGCTTTGGAATGTTTTTTCAGTGTAGAATCATAGAATCATAGAATAATTAGGGATCTTAAGGTCCTTAAGATCATCTAGTTCCAGCCCCTCCTGCCATGCACAGGGACACTATAAAACTAATTGTTTAATATATTCTGTGCAAAATTTAAATGTTATTTTTTCTCTTCAGTTTTGGATGAGGTCCTTTTCTTCTTTCTGGTTTATATCTATGCTGACAAGTTTATGACATCTCTGATATGTTTTCCCAGCTATTACAGTATAGCCAACTGCTCCTAGCAGTGGAAAAGTACTGGTGTAGGACTTAGAAATGACAATTATGAGACTTGTGAATGGCTGAGTTCTCATGAGCCATTACCATGAACAAGAAGTCAGTGTTTGTTAGATGCTGCTCATGTCCATAACATAAATAGCTTCTGCAGTCTCATAAAAGCAGCCTTTGTACTTACAGTTTTCACTGGAGTGGTTGCTGTAGGGTATACCAGAAGAGGACTGCTTTATGAAGATTAGAATGTGGGAAAAATATCCTACCTAAGGGTCACATCCCATTTGTAACCAAAATGTCATCAGTGAGGCAGAGGAGGTTTCAGCCACTTCAGCATTCTTCTAATATAACCCAAATCACAACTCTGCATTAGGTCAGAAGCACCTAGTTTGGGGCTCACAGCCACAATCATTTTCATCTTAACTGTGTTTAATGAGAACTAGTCAATGGCAAGACTAGTTCAGGTAAAAAGATTATGCAGTAAAATAAATAAATGAAAGTTATTGTCCAAGATTAGAGGCAAATTTCCCCCACCCATTAGTTGTGGCTCACTACAGGCTATGGCCTTGGCTGAAGATACACCTCCACAATGGGACTGTGTGGATAAAGCTGTTTCTCCAGGCATATAGCACCAGCCAAATTGCTAATGTCAGACAAATCTCTAGTAACTTGGTGAAGTTAGGATTAATTAAAAACTGAGGCTGGTGGATAGATCCAGCTGCAAACCCTAATCATAAAGCTCCTTGGATATGGGGTACATTATATGTAACTCTGTACTTCACAGCCTTAATCCCATCTCTAATTGCAATTGGCCTAAAGGAAGAAAACAGAGAAACATTGTCAAAACCATGCCAAAACCCCAGTATACGTGACCATGTTGCACAATTGCAATCTATGTAATGGCCAAAAGAAATCATAATGCACTTTCTGGCTTTAGAATGTATGGGTCATACTCTTAGTTCACATTCACAACTCATCTGGGACAAAATACTTCTCTCTCAGAATTTGTTTTCATTCCCACATGATTAATTATTCCTTTTCTGTTTTCTCACACTTAGCATAGGAGTGTAGCTTCTCTCCAGTTTCACACTCAGTGCTGAGACAATGAACTCTGCCCACAGAGCTTGCTTACTTCCGTCGAAATGATGTAAAGCATGGTGCCTCCTACTTTATCTTTGTGCTGACAATATGTCCAGCAATTGTGAGTTTCACTCATAGATATCTTCGCCACAGCACTGTTTGGGCCTGAGGCTGAACTTAAGAGTCTGCCTGAAAGACTTAACAAGGAGAGATAGGAGATGATATTAAAATGTTATGGCGTAGACTAAGTCCATTCACCTCCCCCAGGTATTTTGAGCAGAAAAGTTTAAGCAGGCCGCTCAGTTATGTCACACAGATGTGTGAGGTAGGAATAAATACCCGCGGTGTGACATCCATATCAACGTGTTGTTGGCTTAAAGCAAACTGTAGTGCGAGTTAATGCAAGCTGTGTATGTGGGACTAGATTAAATATTTTCTTTAATATAAATGGACAAGGCCATACACCTGACCTACAATTTGGTACATTTATTATGATTCTGTGTCTCTTGAGTGTTATTTTCATCTGCTAGGAATCCTGATTAGGAGCTATCCAAACTCCACACCTTCAGCCAAAGCAGTTTGCCCTGGGAGGTACAAGAACAGAAAAAATGGATGAGAAGCGTTCACACTCATTCTGAAGCCCAGAGGTGGGACAACTATCCTGCTTGCAGGCAGGAGCTGTACAAACATGGCTTCTCCTGCCGGTATGGAGCATAATCAGATAGACAGCTCCAGGAAATCCATTCACATCTGCATGTGAGGTGAAAGCAGGAGCACACTGAGAGCAAGGATGCTGTGAGCCTAATACAGACTGGGGTTCTGCAAGAGCACACCAACCATTTCCCAGTTGGATGGTGGGTGCAGCCTTACAGGCAGGTTTGTGTTGTTGGTAATCCCTGATGTGGGTTGCCACAAGGCAGGATTTGGAAACCAGCAACTCGTCAATTTAAGAGCTGGAAGTGAATGTCACAAAAGTGCGAGTAGCATTTCATTTGCTCTAAGTACTTTACAGTTGACGTAAAAACCAAAAAGCTGTTGATAAATTAAATCCACCCTAACAGCTCCTGCTTTAATCCTCCAGCAGTGTCAGCACACTACCTGTAGCAAGAGAAGCAGTCAGTCATTAAAAATAGAAACCACTTCTCATGGCAAAACAATGCCTTGGTGACTCTGAGGATTGGGAGTTTATGCCAGAGAATATAAAAGGAAAGAAGTGTCTATGGATGGGAGGAAAAGAAAGAGTTTGATAGGTTATCTGACAATGATTCAGTTAAACATGAATACAGCCCTCTTGGTATGACTCTTTATGGCTTTGTTGAAGTCCATGCTCAGCTGCAGCAGGACTTATGACTCTTATTCATAAGTTTGATTTTGAAGTAACAACTCAGCACCCTCTTGGCTTTCTCATTTTGGATTACTGGGCTGAAAAGCCATTGAAACTTCCTATAAGCTCTGGGGAAAAAATATTTGAGTAGTAGACCATCGGTTTTCCTATGTGTGTAGATTTCTGACTGAGAAGAAGAAAGTTGAAAGGGTAATTTGATTGCTGCACAGCATATTTTGAATTCAAATTGACTGTGGGCTTTCAAAACACAAATTTAATAAACCAGTGCTTAGAAACACACAGCCTAGTTTACAGCCACTTCTAAATTAACCATTTATCCTGTAAACAGCATGAAGCTGAGAAAGTCAAGCTAGCTGGTGTTCAGCCATGATGTATGGATGTAATTTTGGCTTCTGTTGCCTTGGAAATGTATCTTCAGTTAAATATATTCAGGTATCTACATCTTTGGCAAAATTGAGGCAGATAATAGAAACTTAGCCAAAGTTTTCTGAAAGTTGGAAAAGCTGAGCATTTGGTTTGATTTGAGTCATGAGTCAAGCTTAACTTCTAATCTTGTTTCTCTGCCAGGAACCATGCAAGTTTCTATTGAACTTCTTTTAATTTATCTTTTTTAAGAAAACAATTTGCTCTTGAGCCTTCTAAAATTGAATACGTATTGGAATGCTTTTTCATGTTTATTCTTCAAATTAATTACTTATCAAATTAAAAGCTAAGTAAAGGAACACCTTGAGAATCCTGAGTATTTAGTCATTAGGACTCCACATGTAGCTACACTGCTCACATGTCTGGAAGTTGCCAATTAGATGCCATGTCCTCAAGAGCCTGCAGTCCAAAGCTATTAACTTTGCCTAAAGCTTCCGATCGCAAAAATAAATGACAACTTTATGAGGCAGAATGAGATTGCATTATTAGGAGGGAACTGTGGAGCCAGAGAGGGTTAAAGGTAATGGAGATGAAAGGTATTTTGCATGTTCTGAGTCTTTGTTTCTTTTCATTGAAGGGTCTTGGTAAAAGGCAGACATTATATTGCTGGAGAGTTTTTAACCAAGGGATATCTGAATGCCCGGAAATATTTGAAGCATGGATGAAGACTGATGCCGTTGCAAATATAACACTTAGTTTCCAAGGAAAGGGCAAGGAAATGACATCTGAGAGAGCCTGAGCCTTCTGTAGAGGACTGGGGCACTGGAAATGTAGAGGTCTCTTTCTAATCTTCAAGGTATTCCAAGAACAGAGGGGTCCTTGCTAATTTTATACAAAAAAAAGAAAAAGAGATGCCTACTTTCTGGAAAAGGTCTCAGTGCCACATAGCTGGTTTGACTCTTTACTGAGGTGTCTGATTCTGCCTTTTCAGGTTCAGTCAGGGTTCTGGATCTCATTCAATTAGTTAGCTGTCTACAAAAAAGTTACTGTAGCATCCATATTTTCTTGGTTTGCTTTTATTTTTATTTTTTTTTTAATTTTTTCCTTGTCTCCAATTTCTCATCTAAAATGAGAATTATTTATTTTTTTTTTCAGAAAGAAGCAGTGAAGAAAAGATAAACAGTCTTGTCGTATTAAAGTACAAGGCATGATGTGTCTCATCTAAATACGTGTCTATATTCTTGATATCTGCTGTTGAGATCAGTGCTTAGCTTTCTGTCTATGATGGAGCAGAAAAGTGGTTTAGACATTTACTACCTTATGTTTAGATCTCTCTTTTTAGGATGAGGTGACATTCACCCTAGCAATGCCTACCTCTATGAGAGGTGGGCGTACACTTTCACACTGTTGGCTTCACTGTGTGGACAGACCAATTCTATGCAATATGCCTGGTTCAGCCACAGATATCCTGTAGGATCTTTGGCAAAACATCTCATGATGTCATGTCCATTCCCCACACTAAACCATTCATTCCTCCCTAAGTTGTGGTTCTACCCTGTGTCTGACCCCTCTATTAGACTGGGGGTTAGCCAGGGCAAATGATTGTCTGTTAAGTGGAATCACAATCCTATTTGGAGCTATGAAGCCTTATATTGATTACAGGAATTTGTAATGCCATACTATTGGTTCATTCATATTTTTTAAAACAACTTTTAGAACTGAAGTGCCGAGAATGACACAGATTTAAAATAATTAGAAAAACAAAGGCATATGTTGTACATCGGGTGAGAGAGAGAACAGCTCTTGGGGTAGTGTAGGTCAGAGTTTGTTGTGCAGTTTTGTAATCAAAGAATTTAAACTTTAGGTCAGATTTATGGTAAATAGCTTTAGGTCTATCTTGTGTCTGCCTCCTAAGGAGCTTTATCCTTCCTCAATGGAAATGAGTTGGGTGCTTAAAATAGGAGTTATAAAAAACTCAAGCAGATTAAAAAAGAAAAAGAGTATAGTTCTGACATTTCCAAAGGTTTGGAATTTATTAAGATAACAAGGCAAATTCTTCTGTTTTCCAGAAAGGAACAAATCTCCCAACCACAATAAGTTAATTTTCCTAATTTTTGTGGATGGACATGCAATTTCTCTTTTCCATCTTCAAAATGCAACATTCAAAACTGATTGTTTGTCAAAGATTTATTTCTTTTTGGATGTGCATAAAGCACTGTAATGCCAGGACCTGAGTAATTTAGAACAGGACAAAAACCCATGTGGGATTTCTCTTTTAATCAATATCAGTTCCATATACTCTGCAAAGGGAATTTCCAAGGGTTAATATACATTTTGCATTGTCATTATTAATTACATCTCTATATAAATAAGATAACATTTTCACTAAAGTAAGGTCCACATGGCACTCCAAGCTTGTAGCTCTCTAATGTTTTTCCCTCCTTAGGTTTTTCTAGCCCTTTTAATAAGAACCCATGAAGACTAGTCCGTAGAGTTTCCAAAGGTAACCAAAACCTTCCAAACAAAACAAAAGAACACCGAACTCCCCCTTTATTGTTTTCTATCCATTCAGCTATGACAGGTACCACTAATGGAGCTGTGACAAATGGCTCACAGTTCGTAAAAGTTTTTGTTCTATGTAAGGGAGAGCTCATGGGTGAAACGTACACAGCGTTTAGGGAAGTTCACACTGTGCGATGGAGCATGATACAGAGGTGCACAAACCTCAGCAAGCTACAATTGTGTAACAGTTTTTCTGGCAACAAAACCCTACACTTAATTTCTTTAGTTTGATCATTTTTATACTAAGGTGACTTCTCTAATGTACAAAGTCTGAACTTGCAGTGCATTTTAAACATCTTTCTGCCTATGCATGGGATGGTTTAAATGTAGTCTTTCTACCTTCACCAAGTGTTCTGAGTGGTTCGGACACTGAACATAATGAAGATGTAGTGCAAGGTGTTCAGGACACTTTGGAATTAAGCTGGGTCCTCAAACACCTTCAGAGTTTCAGCTCCTTCAGAATTAGTCATGGCAAATAATCATCCGTGGATTTGGATTTAGATTTTGGACTGAGATATCCAGTCACAATGAATTGATGTTCTCAGCAAATCGTAGTATTATGTAGATCTGTTGTAAGCCTCAAGCTATAAGTCCTATCAATACCTACTTGACTTCAGGAATTTCTACTTCTCCATTTTTCTTCCAGAAGTAGAACTGAAGAGAAGCTAATTGTCTACAGGAAAAGAAAAAGACAGAAAATCTGTTAAATCCTGTGCCAACACAGATTTGCTGAGCAAGCTTTCACTTTTCTGAATGGCCACCACTGAAGCCTTGGCTTAAATCCATAATGGAGAGATATTTGGGAGCTGGTCTTAAAAAGCATTTTTGAAGGGGGAAAAAAAAACCCTAACAATGCTGAAAATGCATTCTTGTACAAACATTTTCCCTTTCTTAAGGAGAATTTTTCATGTTGTGATTTATCTGTTTTCAGTTTTTCAGTCTTTTTGCTTTGAATTTTCAATGGAAAAAAGCCACACAAAAAATAATAGTTAAGGATAGGTCCTTGGACATATCTCCTTGATATATTTTTCAAAGAAAAGAATTTTTACTGGAATACTTGTAGTAGGTCTACTAAGTATATTTAGGGCGTTTTCTCTACATAGGTAATCGTTTTAAGAAGAATGTATTTTCTCAACAGACATTTATTTCATTTCTGTGATAGTCTTTTGTGAAGTGACTGAAGAAAGGAGGAGGACATCAAAGCACCCAAAACTAACAGATTCATCATCTTCCAGGATAGTTTTTTTGCAAAAGCCAAGTCTGCTGTGGAAAGTCATATATCAGCAGAGGCTGCAAGGTCTGTGTTTTGTTGCCATAGAACAAATCTTCAGAACTGGTATATGAATGCAAGGAATATGAACTAAAGAGACAGTCTGGACATCAGCGTCATCAAATCTAAAAACAGGTAATCTACTGTATAGGGTTTCAAGACAGACATAGAAGAAAGGACTAAACACGTCCATTTAGAAAGATTGTCAGCTGGTAGTGAGATGTTAGTGTTACACCTTAAAATATCTTTATGGCAATAGTTTTTCAGTATCACTTAGTTTTGAGATGGCGGGCATGGAGTTAGGCCAGCTTTGATCCAATTCAGATTTGGGCACAGAGTAAGTGGTGACTTTCTTTATATTGGTTTTGGACTTTATCCCTCACTTTAATCCAAATTTTGCCTCTCAAGTCTAGAAGATGGGACTGATATATTTCAGTAAGACCTTGTGGGCCTGATCCCTTGATTGAACTGATCATAGATCCTTCTGTTATGGCAGCTACAGCTTTCTATGCCAACTAGAGACTCCTTTAAAGTATGTGAAAAAGGGCAACTCACCTGAATAAGTGACAACAAAGCAGCGTTGCTTTGGCTGTCAAGACAAAGAGGGAGTTTTGTCAAGAAACAGTATTTTTGGACAAGCACTTCATTTCAGGTTTGAATTTTTGTAGGTTTTTTGTTTGTTTGCTTTATTTTGCCTTTTTTGTTTGTTAATAATTTTATCTTACTCTATTGATCACACTCCTAAGAATTAAAACCCATAAAGTAAAATGAGAAATCACTAAGATTTCACTCATTATATCCCAGTGAGAAGTATGAATGCAGATATGCTGTTTTGATTAAAAACCTACTTACCTGTTGATTTAAACCTACTTATCTTCATTCTCAGTAACATGCTTTGTACCCTTAGAATAACATTTTTTGTCTCTACCTTTTTTTTTTTTTTGTCATATGCTTCTGTAAGTCACTGTGTCTCAGAGCTGGAAATTCACAGTTGTTTAGCCATAAGTAATTGTATTTACAGCCAAAGTGCAGCTATCTCGTTACTTGGGTCAAAAGCCGATTTATTTATAATACAAAAACATTTGAAAACTGACATCTGTTCTTGAGATACACAGAACTTCTGAATTGACGTCAATGATGTAACCACACACAAAAATGCTTCCGGTGAATTTCCTTAATGTTTTCATCTGAATGGTAACTCAGTCCAGCATAGTGTAATTTGCTTCTTTTCTTTATGCTAAACAATGGTGTGAAAGGGCAAATTTTTAAACTGCCCAATAGCTATAACGCAAGCCAAATTCAAACTAGCTAAACTTAGCTGTCTTTAAGACATGAAGGTCTTTTGGGGACCCAGATACAGGTATGATAGACAGTGATGGGAAATTGCTCCTTACTGTAGAAAGTAAAACTTTGAAAGCTGGGATCACTTGAAATCTGGGGAGTAAATAGGTAGAGGTATGCTTTCAATGTTCATGTATGTTTCAGAAAGCAAACTGGCAGTAGTAGCTATAGCTATTTGATTTTTCTAAGCAGGTAATACTCTCCTAAAAGATTTCTGTCAATGATTTATATCTGCGGGTTTCAGTCTTCATCACAGTATGAAACATATCCTAAGAGAATAACTTATGGCAGCTACTGACACTATCAGTGGAGAACTGGTCTCTTTTGGTCCCATATTTGTTGAACATCCTTCCAGGATTTCTTATTTGAAAACGAAATGTTAGGAAAAAGTGTTACCTTTTCATAACTATTTACAGGATGTTAACCTTAAAGAAGGCCATAAGGAAGCGAGTCTTCAGGGACCTGTAATGGTAGCTCAATGTGTATATATAAAAAAGTCTTTCACTTAGCTACATAATAATGATTGTGAAAAAACCTTGAAAGTGGAAAACTCAAGCTTAATTTTGAAATGCCTATAAATGACAAATTCTGGAGGTAATTTGGGTTCCTCATCTGCCATTTATAGCATGAAGAATATATTTATGATGCTGAGTAATTTGAAGTTAAAAATGTCCTGAAACTCTAAGGCATTTGTTTTGTCCTCTCTAGTTAATGATATCACTAGTGGCTAACCCAGCCTGGGACAGTCACTTTATCATAATCTTATTACTTAAGGCTGGGAAACACCATTATTTCATCTAGTCCATCTAGTCACCCGGTATTGCTCATTAGTAGGAGTATTTCATGTATTTCAGACCTCATAGCAGGATTCTTTTGTTGTTCCATAAGCAGTAGAAGCCTGATTCCCCATGGATTTGCAGCCTTCTCCAAGACAGGAATGCTGTTCATATGGAATATGAACCCCCCAATCAGTCAAAAGGTGCACATAGCCAGGTTAGTCCAAACCTATCATAGACTGTTCCATACTTGCATAAAGGGGTTAGCCCTAACTCAGGGACATGCATGTTTGATCAGCCCAGCTGGATAATCCTTTATATGACTGGGCATACAGCTACTTCCAAAATGGTTGGGAAACAGCTAATTTCTGTCTGCTTTTCCTTCCTGAGGAGTCTCTCTTTTTAACGTGCCCCAAATTTCCACAAAACTTTCAGGAATGTATCTATTTTTGAAAGTTCTTCCCTTTTTCAAGATTGAAATTAGACAATATAGTTGGAATTGGATGGTGTTAAGTACTTACCAGACAGAAAATCTGATAATAATCTGATAAAATCAGAAAGAAGATCAGCTGGTTACAAAAGTGTAATTTCTTAAGGCAATCAATTACATAATAAATAATTTTATGGCCATAATAATGCTGTTATAAATCTATAACATCATGCATTTTCCAAACTGCACACAAAATATGCCATATTATTAGGAATTTATCCAGCTCTCCTTTTCCTTCTTGCATACACACATAAAGTATTTTAGGGTTGATGACCGTAAGTTCAACCTGTGTCATTATGACTCAAGTGAAGTGAGTGTTTACCAGAATCAAGTTTTCTTGTTCTCTTCAAGAATGCAAATCTAGACTTCATAATGACCCCAAACAGTGACGCAGAGGTTGCCTAATGTGCAGAATCAGTAGTAGCATAGGTGATAGTTGCAGAAGGGCTTTGCTTTTTATCATCTGAGGACATAGTGTTGTTAGAGAGGAGAACAAATTGACTTTTGATCAAAACAATGGAAATATTTTTTTTAAAGGCTTCACTCACTATCTTTTTTCCTGGAATTGTCTGAAACTCTCAGCTGCCACAGTCACAATGTTTGCAACCAAGGATTTGGCCCCTTAAACCCAGTATTTTGGATCCAATTCTTTTTCATTTTTGTAAATATGTCTAAATAAATGTTATTTAAACACATCAAAGAGAAAGAAACGTGCTGTAAAGAGAGGTGGACAGAACACTGAATAGGTGAATATGAAATGGTTAGGCCAGACAACAAAGGAAGGTTTTCAACTGCTAACACAGAGGGATTTTATAACTTTAATGAGATTATGGTGGCTTGAAACGTGCCTATTTTTAATATGTTGATGGAAAGAACTGTATGATATTGTTGTCTCTAATAAAAAAGCTCTGGGCTTGATGATCAAGGAAGTAAGTGCCTTGCAGCTCAGTGCCCCACGGTTTGGACACGACACTCCTATTCATTTTAATGGAAATTACATGCCCAATTACAAAGATAATTTTGAAAACATGTTTTGCTGCTTGAAAACTGTACAGGAAGTTCAGAGAATGTGTGTTGTGTTGACAAATAAATCTCCCTCTGAGTTAGACAGCAATCAACAAGTGTGAAACTTTTGAACTAACATTTTCAAAACCAGATGTCTAAATTCTTAGATTCATATTTAAGTACTTATTTGAGTTACTTTCCAGAAGTCCAAGCTTTTAAAATGATTGCACAGTGACATGGAAAAAGTTGATGGGGAGACTTTAAAAAGAAGCGCATTCAGAAGTATCTATGCCTTTGAACACTGAATAGCATCCTTAGCATCGTAGACAGAATTCCTTAATATTAATGCAAACCCTTCATTTTGTGTTGCATGAAATTTATCATTGGTTTTCACTTAAAAACTGCTTGTTTTCCATTGCATTGATGGAATAGATTAACTTTCTTACACTTATTTCATTCAGTGAAGGAATAATTTGTGTAGCTGGTTGCCTCTGGTACAGATAGACAAGGATAATGGCCTCTTCTTCCCCCTCTTCCCACTTCTCGCCCCTGATAATTTATCTGCATTAAAATAAAACAGGTGTTTGGGGTTTTATAATTCATATTTCAATCAGTTTAACTATAGTGCGAGGAGGGATCTTACAAGCAAATACTGATGAAACTGGGACAGGAATGAAACATCAGCATATGAGTTGAAAATGCTTCAAGTTTACAGGAAATAAAATAGGAAATAAATTAAAAAACACTGAACAAAAGAGCTCTTTGGAAGGAAGTGATTTCCCATCAAAGTCAAGGCCTTTTTATTTTTTTAACGCAAACATAAAATTGTGTGTGCTGTAATGCACTATTATGTATTAAAGATTCACATTCCTCTTTCAAGTATTCTTCCTGTACATAGATAATGCCCAGTATCTTCTTTAAGCAGAGGAGGAAAACTAGGCTGCTTACTTTTACAGTTGAATCTCCTATTCATTTTTTATTTTGGCCAGGTGGCATGGCATGGCATGGGCAGTCTATCTCCATCTGTTCCCCATTTCAGGAAGACATCATTAACCCCACTTCTCTGGTAAGCTGAATGAAATAAAACATGGCAGAGAAGATCCTTTCAAAGTCTTAAAAATCCCCTATGTCTGTGGAACAGACATGCATTACTGAACAAGTTTCAGAGCAGTACCATGATTTACTGCATTTTCAACCTAAATTAAGTCTACATTAAATCACCAAACTATGTGATGTGAAGGTGAATGTAGATATGAAAAGAAAATCAGAACATATAGGTACTTTAGGGATTTAAAGATATGGGATTTAAACATGTGCAGTGGCAAATGACATTTAGAGTTATTATGGTTTTGGTTGCTGCCAGCTTTTGGAGTCTACAATAATTGAACTTTCCATGCCCATAGATGAAGAAAGTCTGCCTTATCCTGCAGCCAATACTATCCTTGTAAGCAGCCTTGACATCATCGCAATCAGACCTACCACAAGAATGTGTTGTGTCTTCTTCTGCAAACGAGTTTTTAAACACATATTTTTTTTCATTCTCAGAGCTAATGGGGTTTGGATGAACATATACAGTGTGACTGACCAGCAAATGACAGAATCACTTATGATTCATACTTATATGGCTATTGGGAATTCATCTTAGCAATTACATACAGATGAAAGAGGAGTAAGAAAAGTTCTCCTTCCTACACAGCATGTACGTCTAAGATCTGAGTCAGTGGTGATACTAGGTTATGAAGCAGAATGACAGTTTCTATTAAGGAAAATTGGAACATCTAGCTCTACCTCAGTCCTCTGATTCAGAAGGCAGTTGTCCTATGGCTGCTTGTTAGTGGCTTTTGGATACTCCTGAACAATTTGGTTTCATTTTCTTTTGGGGCAAAGAGAAGCTAAACTAAGTTTGGCCACCTTTCACTGATCAGTCCTTTGGTTTCCTTGAAAGGTCATTATTCAGAAAATAAGGTCTTAGAGGAAGCGACAGTTGTCTATGTCTGCATAGTTACTGCTAGTGAGCAGTTAGGCCCACAAAGCCAATAAAGAGTTAAATTGTAAAGATAAGATTTTAATCAGTAAATGTATATAGTGTATACTTCAAAAATAATCTTTCCATGCTTCTTTTATAAATACAGGGAAAAGGGTGCATTTCTCTGATCTGTTCTAGATACCCAGCCCATGATGAAATGAAGTGTGACTGACATGACTGCTTCTTTCCACTGACTGTGGCAGGGGCCTTGATAGCTAGCTTAGATGCAGTCATCAACATTTAGTCAAATAAGTCACGTCCAGGTGTCTTAACACCTTGTATTCTTACTCAGTGGTAAAGTAGCCATTTTAATTTATGCACTCAATAAATAAAAGAGAAGACCAACAAAACAAGTGGGCACCTTAAGCAGTCCATATAGCAAAAGTTTCTTTTTTTATCTTCATGCATGAAAAGCATTATTTTCTAACGTTGTTGGATCAGTTAGACATAGTGAACAAAACCACGTTACAATTGCTTAACCAAAAGAAAAAGAACAGGAACTCCTCAGAGAACAATAGTTGTAGTTTCTGAAGGTGAAGCTGAGTCATCAATGGCATTCTACCCCTGGAAGAATGTTTAGGAAGTGAAAGTGCAGTCTTGGGTATTGCAGCCATCCAGAATAACCAGATCAAGTGATATGATCTGACTAAGTCTGTGTCTTTTCAAAAGACACAGTGGTTTGTTGCTTTTCCTCTCTATAGTAATTGTCCTTAAGAATTTGACTATTTAAGATGGGTCTGTGAAGGGATCACCACTACATAGCAGAGGTTCAAAATCAGCCACCAATTCTACCAGTTTAGTCTGAACTGTCACTTGAGTCTCTAGAACTGATTTTGTCCTTTAATGCTAAAATAATAAAAAAAGTCTTTATTATTGTTATCGGCTTCTGTGGACACGAATTTTCTAGGATTCTCACAAAAAATTAAAGTATATGACGTTCATATTCCAAGTGTCACAAGCCAGAAACTCACGAGGGGAGAGAAATGTGTGACAATGAGATCATACAACTACCCAGCAGAAGAACTTACAGAAAAGGTCCTGGATTTTCCTCATTTTGTTTTCACAGTTTCTTGCTTTCTTTCTTCTTACATTGGTTTCTGGTTTGATTTGGGTGAGGTTTTTTTTGTAGGTGAGAATTTTAAAAATGATTGCATGAATGATTGCAGTTAGTCTGGTTTGCCACCATTACGTCCATGAATTCAAGGAACAAGCATGGGGATAGTGAATAGGGGTAAATAATATAAACACTGATACAAAATCAACAAGGAATATGCACTTCGAAAGACAGGCTGGCAATAACCGTGTCAGGTATGGACTGGAAGGTAGGAAGAGATGTTGGAATTATACAGTGGATGCATCAGCAGAAGTAATGGTTACTGCAGAAACTTTGTTGGACTTATTAAACCTAAAAGATGTGCATTAAAATGCTACATTTATATGGGGTTCAAGTAACTCAAGAGCACAGTTAGCTGTGATTATTAAAGGAAGTAATGTAGACAACTTGCCTTGATTATATCTGACAATAGACAAGTTATTCTAGATGAGAACAGTATGAGTGGGTTCATAACTCTAAAATTTCTGGAGCACAGAAGTGTAAATTCTAAGTAGTTAGCCTACGCATGGCAGATAAAAAATCCATGTGAATAAATAAGGAAGTAAACATGAAAAAAAGGGAGTCCTGATGTAATGGCTGGTAATGAGGAAACAACGCAGCTAGTGAGGCTGCTGACAGAGCAGTTAGAGAAGTGAGCAGTGAAGAATAATCATGGGGTCCAGGGAGAAACTGGCTGCCAGAAAGAAGGGAAATGACTAAATGTATTAAGGACAACAGGAAGAGCAAATAGGCTTTGAGCCAGGCCAGAAAAAGAAAGTCAGAGGGAAGCTATCATGGCTCATGTGCTGCATTGAACGGTTATTCTACAATAAAAATAACAACTGAGATGTTCTAAGCACTCAAAGATTTAGAAGAAAAGATAGAAATAAGACATTCCATAAAACTTCTCACACAGGAGAACTGACATTCATCAAATTTCATTGGCTTTTCATCATTATCTTTGATATTTGTTTGCAAATTTTCTTCTTCTGACCTGTGCACTACTAATCTGGTGTACAGGGATTCTCCGTTCCAGCAGTTTCTCATCACAATGTGAAAGGTTCATCTCATTCCGTAATGGTAGCTTTTTATGCTTGTAGCAATTCCCTCGGGTTGGTAATGGATCATTTACACATCTGAGAATGTTGTTAAGAAGCTCCTAAGGTGGGATGGGAATCCAGCTGTAGCAGCTACCTACTGCTCTTATTTCTTATGGCAGGCTCCTGAGAGTTGCACAACTGCCTATTAGCAAGCTGATGATGGATGGAACAGCTGTGAATTTACAAGTAATAATAAGCTTGAGACTCCTAAATTAGTTAGAGGATAGCAATTTGCAAATTTTAAAACAGATCTTGAACTATCATCTTTTTACAGGATAATGCCACCAGCAAGACAACAGGTTAGTGGTTGAAAGCTGGAAGCATTCCTCTGTCATTCTTTGTTGAAAATAGATAATTCAAATCTCAGGACAATTAACCACAATGGTTCAGGTATGGGCTTTAATTTTTCTACTGAACTGCTGTCTGGTCTTCAGGAGATTCCTCACCAATTCACTTGAATTTCTAGCTATTTTTCTTCTGCAAAGTCATCTAAATTCATTTGCTCTGGAAAGTAAGTGGAAAGGAAAAAGGAATTAATATAGTAAGAAGGAAAACAAGAATAGTCACTCAGAGACGGTGACAAAGAAGAAACAACAGAATGAGGAAGAAGAAAAAATAAGGTAGCTGGTTCAGCAGATGGAAAAAAGAGAGTATCACAATGGCAATTCTGTGGAGCTCTTGAGAAAGCACTGAAGTGAAAAGAACATTGGGAAAGGAAAAATGAGAGCATTGAAAAGATGCAAACTTGTTGCATGGAAAGTCAAACCTTGTTTTCTTTGCAGTCTTTGACAGAAATCCAGGAATATACTGAAAGGCCAGAAAGATGGCTACTGACAAATGAATAGCTTCCCTGGAAAGAGAAAGAAGTTGTTCCAATTGTCCTTAAAAGAGTGAAAGGAACAGAATAAAAAAAAATAATTACTTTTTTTTTTTTTTCTATTTCATCTGCTGATCTTTCATATCAAGGATTAATAGGCAGGCTTGGCCTCACCTAAATATAAAAGTTTTTATCTGAGTTAATTATTAGCACACATGAAGTTAGGTGCCTCTGGTATTCATTCACTGCCAGGTAAGTAATCTTCATCCATAATGTTAGGATCCTAGGGAAGTCTGGGCACAAAGAAAGGGCATCAGAGGATCTTGGATGAAAATTTGTTTCACAAAAAAAGCTGTATCCCAACTAATTGAGTTTTAGTATCTGTTTTGATGTATCTCTGGCCCTGGTCTATAGTTAATGTATCATGTGGAAGGTGTCTCCTAGGCCTAACACATTTCAAATAATTTTTCATTTGGATTTGAAAATACTTGAAAGGGTTTCTTGTAATGGCTATTCAATCTGAAAATACTGATGCCCTATATGGTCCGTCCCAGGAAACAGAAACACAATACTGAATTTTAAAATAACCACAAAGAAAGAACCCAGAGGAGACCAATATAAATTTAGTAGTCCTATGTTCATCTTCAGCAAGCATCAGTACTAATTGCTAATTGCTCTGTACAGGCAGGTGGTCAGTGAAGGAGTACACAGAGTACGTTTCACTTAATAGTCAGGTTATTGTTTTTTTAACAGAACAAAAGTTTATACGAATATGTGGAACATGGCATAAGGGCTAACATATTAGTCGGCACTTTTAATTAATGTTCAAGGTCTTATATTTGGAGTTCAATGGTATTACTATGTGAAAATAAGCTTGCAGCATTTAGTGTTGTAGCTGAATAAGGACAAAGCTAGACATTTATCATGGCATTAACCTGGTGCTTAAAAAGCCAGTTTCTATTCTTGGTGTGTTTTTATTACTGCCACCTATACTATCTCTGCCTCCTTTCTTTCATGAACACACAGAGTGTAAACCTTACAAAACAGGTACTATCACTCAACTGTGTTTGCACTTGTCTCCAGGATTGCAGCAGACCGCTGTCTGGCTTTGTCTGAGGTCTGTGTAGGGCATTCAAATATAGACAAGTGTGCTTCCATCACACAGTGATGCGAGTTAAGCCAATCTATCCCTGAGACTTCAGTGCCTGACTTCTCTACTCTAGTTATTACTATTATTTAAAGAGCTGGCCGAGTAAATTTAATGGAACTCCTCACATGCTTAAACATTAAACAAATATTTTAATAATATCTGAGTTAGGCCTCTGTTTAATTGCTTTTCTCTTTTTAGTCACCAGTTCTGTATAAAACATTTCTAATACGACTCAATTATAGGAATAATAATTTCATAGTGTGCATGAAAAGGAAAGAAAAATGCCACCAAGGGAAATTAGAACATGAAGTTCCTTTGGTACTTTTTTCTTATGAATCTTGTATTTAGATTGATGGCTTGTTGTACTGTTTTAATGCTTTGATTAGATCATCTCTGCAGTACTTTCGAAATTTAAAAATGAAATGTGTGACCTTTTTTTTTTGTTGCCCCCCCCTTAAAAAAAGTGACTAAACATACTTCTTGGACATCAGCAGTAACCCTTAGAGAGATGATTCATGAGATACCATGTCATGGGGAAAATCAAAGGGTAAAAGGGCACCCTGAATACTTTTATTTCTCCGGTGATTTGGAGGTTTTTTTATGGGTGGCCTTTTATTAGTTTTCTATCTGTTTTTATGGTTTCTTCTAGTCTTTGTGTTCTTACAATAAAATAGTGGCACAATCACTGAAAAGGGAAAAATAATCAGAAAAGCTAAAATACTACTTCAATTTCACTCAGAAATATCACAACCATGGCTTTCCTGGAAGAGTGGAGGGCAATGCCAAACTCAAGCAATATCACCTAAGAACAAAGCACGAACAGCTAATGAGCCACATTGTCACAGCTATTGTAACACACCGCTGAGGCTAATTTTAGATTGAATCATAGAATATACAGATGTGTTTAAGCAAATATCTTGCCTAAGAAGAATTGTTCTGGTTGTGAAACAAAGTCTAGAGTGGAAATTTATTGACAGGCTTGAATACAAAGTTTAACTGGAATAATTTCAAAGCAAATAAAAACTGTGCTGTTCAGAATGTCTGTCCTATAACTCTACTAATTAATATTATTTAATTGTATACAGCTTTTTTATCCCACTTCACAAAAAAAAAAAAAATAAGACCTATTTTCTTAAATATGGTGAAATTATGCTCTTAAAAGTCTGTGGGACACCACCATTACTACATAACTAACTGTGAATATCATCCTAGCATTTGTATGTTTTTTAACAGACATGAAAAGATTTGCATAGTATGCCCACAGTAAGAAAGTGCTACTTTAATCTTAGTTTAAATACCACTTACTTTACTTACCATCAGTTTTGTTAGTGTAGTCATCTATCTGATGCTGTCAGAACATGAATTTAAACCCTAATGTTGAAAAGGGAGACCAAAGAAAAAAATGCAATCACCACATTTAAGAATTCTAGCCATGGTGAATTATTTTTTTTTATTTTATTTTTAATAACACAATTATAAATGTGATTGACATGTGTAGTAGCCACAGGAGAATATCTGCCTACCTATGTTTTTATAAATATGAGAATAAGATATCAGTGAAATTCTGTTCTCAGTCTATCTCCAAAACAACTCATTTTCCAGCTCCGGCTACCTCCAGTTATGGAATAAAACCCTCTTAATGATTTATTTCATTCTTATACAATGTTGATTGATACAAATGTTATCCATTTGGGAATGTTATTATTCCTCAAAATCATCATAGTTCACCTTAAGTTTCAACATGTGAGTATATATGTTAATTAATAAAGCAGATATGTCTGTATGGTCTATGGTCTGCTTGAGAATGCCTTAATGGATGAACTGTTTTCCCTGATTAAATATTGGACAAAGGAGACCAGAGTTTGGTCCAGTTGTTCAGATTTTGGGATGAAGCTATTAAAAAAATTCAGCCATGACAACATGCCTCTTTTGAGACATAAGCTGCTGACACGCTTTTTTGTTTGGCAAATCAGTGTGATAACTGAGTTGGAAAAACACTTTCTGGTAATGTGAAAGGAGTCACAAATATGTCATCTTCTCATACCTTCATGGAAAACCAATGCAACTTAGCATTCCTGTCTGTCTTCAACAAGACTAATTAGCAGGCTAATGAGGGTAACAGACTGCACTTTTCCCTTTGGATTTTTAAAGGAGTCAAAGAGAAAGTCTGTGCTGTTTGAATATCACCACATATTTTCCTTTTGTTCTTTTGGAAATTTCATAAGAAAACATAGAGATACAACTATACATGTACAACAATCAGAACATAGATCACTGGTAATTAAATAAAATATTTTCTTTGATGCTTGCCTTGCAAGCTCATATTTTTATTTACTCTTAAGAATTTATTTACTATTACAGAACATACTTGCCTTTAATGCTTCTTGTATATATGCAAAGTATTTTGTTACTCATGTATTTTTGTATTGTTACTCTAATTCAGTTTTCATCATGGGTTTCCAGTAATACAGAGGATTTATTGTAGAACTTTTGGTCTTTCTGATGTCTATATATCAAAGTGTGTAATGTGGTCAGGTCCAATTTGGTTTAAGTTTCCATTTGAAGACATTTTTAATGATCCTACATAGCATTTCTCTTAAGCATGAGAACATGTACTATCTGTATGTACTTGACTAAAGATTATGGTTTTTACAGACTTCCAGGTTATATACAAGGTCTGCATCTTCCTGTATTACACACTTGAAAACATTTCTCAGTATAAATTATTGCCAATTGCATTGGGATGTTCTTCTTCTAAAATAATATTACCTTTTTTAAAATGTGCATGTATTTTCAGGGGAAAATAAGTTGGAATTTACTATTAGAAACTGCGGCTGTACACAACAGATAGTAAAGATTTTTTAAGACATTTCAGACTCTTTTTTTCTTCATTAAATGGTGTAAAAATGGGCATCACCCAGTAGAAAATTTTTAATAGTAAGCATGTTCCTAGCTTATATACTACTGAAATATAAGCCTTAGTGATGGATTAATTTAGAGTTAATATCATGATTTGGTTCCTTTGCTTACAAAGTTTAATGAAAACACACTGGTTTATTATTTCCCAGATTGGTTTAATACTGCGCAAGTATATCTAAGACTGCAAAATGAACTGGAAACAGAATAAAGTCCTAGACAAGTTAAAAATAATAATAATAAAAAAAAAGATAACCTCAGTCCTAAGAGTGCTCGTCAGGCAATTTTCAAATCATGTATCTGGTTTTGTCTGGAACAAGACTGTTGCAGTACACTGTCAACTATTTCCATGTCATGTTGAAACTTTCAAACCTCAGCTGTTTCTAGGACTGACCTTTTTTAAATAAGGCAAAAGATGTGGAAATTTTTAAATATGGGGCAAAAAATTGTAGGTATATTCATTTTCATTCTAATCAAGACCTCACTTGTACTGACAATAAAAATTTTGCCTTTTGGAGCTCAGAACAATTACAGAGTAAAAAGTGGGAAATTATATCCAAGAAGAGGATGTTTTCTTAAGCTAAAATTACTTGAGCAGTTAACATCATAACTGACATAATTTTGAAACTAATTACTTGCTATAGTGGGTTTAAGAAAAGAAAGGATACATCAGATTGGACATATTTGTTTTTTCCCAGAACAATATTTCTGGCCTCCTTAGATAATACAATAGAAGAATCACCCATCAAGTCAGGCTGTCCCCAACAAAAACATTTTGTCTGCTAGAAATATCTTGTCTCAGACATTTCATCAATTTTTCTCATTTTGTTTGCCAGAAATACCCTTTGTTTGTGTTTGGGGCATAGAATAGGCATAGGAGTAAAGGTCTGGACTTGAACTTACACCTCAACTGCATAAGGTCATTGGGAAGGAATCTAAGGTGATGTTAACATCAACCTCTATTTTCCCATGAATGAAGGATCTGGCCTGTTAGTATATGGCCATAGTATACTATGCCATTGCCCTTACCTTCTTTTTGATGTAGGAAAAAGGACGGAGTTGGATTTTGGATAAAATATGTAGCATCCTCATGGGTGTTTCAGATTTGTCTGTATACATTTGCATGCAATATAATGAGGAGCCACACAGGCTATTTCTTGTTTTCCCAAATGCTCCATAAATGCAGTGGAAGAAAAACATACTTAAACAGCCCAGTACCTCTTCTGCTTCCACTGTTATGGAGATATACTAAATTTCTTTACTTAAATCCATCCTAGTAAGAATTCTGATGAACTGTGAACTTTCTTTCTTTTTTGTTCCTTCTTAAAAAATCTCCCTTCTTCTCTTCTGCTGTGCCCTGTAGTTCCAACAGTGGAGGAAGCATGAGAAAAAACCTCATAACACCTGCTGGAGACAACAAAGCAGAGATAATTTTGTACTTTTCATGTAACCTTCAATAATTCAACCTATACTGTCTAAGGACTTTTTATTTCCAATTTCATATGATTCTTCTTACATATCTTTTATATATATTATGGCATACATATCTATAACTCTTGCTAATGATTGATAGCAACATGATAAGCACATGAGCTCGGGAAGAAAAACCTGCAGCATGTGATGAGGAAATTTTTTAAATACTATGGAAATGTCAATACAAATTTCAGTGTGCCCTTTAAACAAATCCATTCTCTTACCTCTCCTTTACAAGTGCCATAAGTGTGTTGCACCTGTTTTCTGTAGTTTCAGACTCTTGTTGTCTCTTAAGAGAGTCTGATGGAAGTATCCCACTTACTTTTTTCCTCCTTTTCAATATTTTCAGTGAAGTAAAGTTACAAAAACCAGGGCAACACTGAAAACCTGCTATTTTCATGATTATGTCTCTTGCCAATTTTCACTTCTGCTCTCAATTTATTTTGCACAGCTTATTCTAAAAACAATAACAAAGTTTTGATATGCACATTTTTTTGAAACCCTCTTTAAAGAAGTAGGCTAAAAATTTCCAAAGGCAACTTTTAATTCCTGGTGCAGTGATGATTTAAGCATCCAAATTAAGGCAAGTGAGGGCCTATTTTAGAAGTGCAGACCATCAGCAACTTTGAGTTCTAGAGCATTAAAGCTCAGTACAGTCAAAGGATCAAGCAGGCACATACAAGCAACTCCAAATCAGACTGCTTTTGGAAAATTTTGCCTTGTTTCTTAAGGGTGAAATCTCAGCCCTTCAAAGCCAATTGCAAATCTCCCAATGACTTCAATAGGCTAGGATTTCACCCTTTATATTTTATAGGAAAAAAACAAGCAACATTATACACAAGTTTCTCTTTTATGATTTTCTTGATGTTTGCTCAACCCTGGCTTCCCTTTAGGTAGGAAAAATCATGGTTTTAATTTAAACTCCATAAAAACAAATAAACAGTAGCTTAATTACAAGGCTAGATGGGATGTTTCGCAATGCTTAAGCTAGTGTAGTAAAACACCAAGCGTTTGAAAAAACATTTTTAAAGCTTAGAAAACTTTAAACTGTACTGTTTTCTCCTCCCTGTTCCCAACAATGTTGGAGTTGCTAATTTTACAGCAGAAATGAGAAACTGATGACAATTTCTAGTAAAGTAGGTTCCATTTATTTTGACAGATGCCAGCAGCAACATTATAGGATAACAGTAGTAACTGCTTTATCTGTAGCACTTTTTTAGGAGCTTCAGTGAAGATGCACTATGTCTGTGCTCCGTCGACATGTTATCAGTCTTTTCCCAATCACTTAGGTATGACCATCTCATGTTCATAAATGTCTTACATTTGTATTAAACACATTTCTGTGCCTATAATTGAACACACTATGACAATAATTTATAGAATACTTTTACTGACTGTCATCCTTAAAGATTACATCCCTACTGATGATTCAGATACAGAAAGTGTTGCAATATAAAAACTGAAGCGCAAACACTATATGATCCTTTAATGCATAGAAAGTCTGCTGGTCCTTGAGTCACTCTGGTCAGGTGATATTAGACAACATGTTAATTAAAATGTAGAACCTATGAAATCCCCAAGTAGATTTAAATAGCCTTCCATTCTATAGCTATGACATATTAAAATATTTTATGGTTCTGTCAGTTCAAAGACTGAAAGCATGGTTTAGCTATTCCAGTCCTTCCACTAGCCCATTTCTTCAGGTGTTTGCAAAACAAGAACTTGCCATGATAGGACTTCTTATTAATGTACAAAATATGGATCTTTATTTTGCAAATGTATGTTCCTATCTATGTTGACTTATTTTCCAGAAGAAGATTAGATAAGGAAAGGATTTATCTGATGACACCCTGACCAGGCTTTTCAGGGACTAGAGCAGAACCGAGAACATTGTTGGTCTACATCTGCAGGGCCCTTGCATGGAAGAAGGCTTTGAGAAAAAATGCATCTGTTCCTTGGAGTAGAAGGGTAAAGATCACTCTTTTCTTTGAAAATAATGCTATTCATATTCTGCTTAATTGTCAGAGATTTCCTTTTTCCCTGCAGGATGTGGTGTCAGTAGTGCTCACATTGCAGTTCTTTAATTCACTTGGCGCATTGACACAAATGGCCAGACAGTCAGAGGCCTTATGTCCTACTCAGGTGATTTGCACTCTGACCCTATCAACCTACTTACCAGCTACCCTTTATGCAAAGGAAGTACAAGGAAAGAAAAATTGTGTTCCCTTATTTCAGTGGTCATTTATATTCAAGGGGATTGGTGAAGTTGTCTTGGCTGAAGGGTTTGATTTGTGGAGGTGCAGAAGACAGACAACCTCTGATCATCATGCCAAAAACACAACACTGGATTCCATTTTAGACCACAGAAGTAATTTTAGAAAATTTGCCTCCAACACCTAGCAGAGGTGAAATAAAAGACTTTTTCCTTGCTGTGTGCCTAAAGGTCATGTTTTCATATGAGCTCTCAGGAGCCCCAATTTTTTCTTTTGTAAAGTAACATCCAATATCAATGCAAAATTTGAGTCATCCTGTTAAACTAACTTTTTAATTGATTTTTAACCAACCAAAATTCTACCAGATGTTAATAAATAAAGGACAGAATTAGCCCTGTGTATTTTAGCTGAATCTGCTTTTGGACACTGCAAGATTGTTTCCAGTACTTTAAAAATTAGATAAAAAATAGATAAAGTGTACCTACCCACTTATTAATTCTGTGTATATACCGTGCTTAGAAAATATGCTGCACTGGTCCACTTTACTTTTTGCCTGGCAAACCTCCTGAGGCATCTATTCTCAGATCAAGGGAACATTGAAAGGCTTTAAATTTGATCTCTCAGGCAGCTGTGCTAATTTAAATAAAGGGGCTACAAGAGGGGATGGAGAGAAATCCATAAAATATTTGGCTGACATTTGAAAAAAGAGATAGGATGTTTTCTTGTTAACCTTTAGAGCAGCCCATTACATAAATTGTGACAATGTTCTCAGATTAAATGAGACTGTATTCTGGTTTAGCTCTAGATTTATCACTCCAGCAAATGAATTCTACTGTAAAGTCTGGCAATATATCTTCCAAAGAATGCTGTTTATCTCACTGGGGAAGTAGAGCACTGATAAATAAGGAGCACAGCCTTTTGGATGAAACATGGTAAAGATGGATTGGAAAGAAGATTCAATAGCATTGCTTTCCTTCTTCAGTGTAGGAATGTTCCATAGTATATATATGATTAAAATTAAAGGTTTCTCATAGGACTTCTGTAAGTTTTAGCATGATAAACAAAAGTATCTAAGAAGTGTTGTTTTCCATATTATGTGAATTCTAACTACATATGAAAAGCATCTGCACAGAATTTGATGCAGAATGTTTTTTCAGTAGTAGCTTCAATTCCTAGCTATGTTTCCATTCACTCTGAATGAATAAATTTCACCAGTTTATATCTACAAGAGAAGGTTGAGCACATAACTTCAATAATTTTATTTCAAACCCTCCTAAAATTAAAACAATTTCAACTGAATTTTTGATTTATTAGAAAACTAAATCCTGCATTAGTGGTGAAAATTCCTTTGCATTTATTCCAACTCTGAGCAATATGAGAAGCTGAAACATAGAGCTCTTTGAGAAAGCTAAAAGGCCTGTTTGCATCTTTAGAGAGTGAGAAGAAAAGAGTTTGAAAAATTATTTTAGATTAACATATGAAAATAGCATGTAACAGTATGAAATATCATAGGCAGTCACTTTATAAAACCTGCTTTCTGGAAATTAACTCTTCAATTTCTGTAAAAAATTATTTTCAAAGATCAAGAACTTAGCTATTAATCAGCCAGGGGTAAAGAACATGAACTTTGATTCCAATAGGATGAATTTTTGAAACCCAAAAAGAAATGAAACCAAAACATTTTCAATGTTACTTCCTAAACTGCACTAAGGAAGCTGTTGTGAGTTGCTTAAACTTTCAGACACAGGAGGTTCCACACATTGTAGTATGCAAAAAGAAAGATCCTGTTTGTTCAATGGGGAAAATATCACAATTGTTATAAAGACTGTAAGCTTTAAACTGTAATTGTGTTGTTCATGAAAGTAAAGCCTACTTGTCTGACTAGAGAAAAGGATGGCTTTTCCTCATAAGGTAGAATTTATTTTCAGTAACATTTAATGTTCTGGGGAGACCGAACATAGCTGATCAGAAAGCAGAAGTACATAATCCTACCAGTCCCACACACTAATTTTGTTGAAGGTTTCAGTGTTTCTTTATTTTATCTTTATTTACTGTAGAAAGTTTGTTGGGTGATGGTGACTAATAGCTGAACATCTGGATGCAGTGACCTTTAAAGCCTTTAGTCATTACTGTGCCCAATTAAACTCAATATCAACAGAAGTGCTTGCATTTTGACTGGACTAGTATAAATCACTTTGCAAATACACTGTGCAAACAGGGGAAAGTATTACCATCCTGGGATCATTCCCCTCCAAATGACTTCAGCAGGATGGGTCAGAAGCTAAGGATTTGTTTTTTTGTTTCCAAAGAACAAACGCTGGCGATTAAGAAAATTAATTAATGAAGTTAACTGGACTAAATAGCTCAGAAACTTCAATGGGAACAAGACTGGAATTTATCTATGTCAAATGCACAAAAATTATCTGGGGCTCACATCTCATCCACAGAGAAAAGACTTTTAAGAAAGCTTTTTAAAGGCCTAACTGGATAAACAACCATCTTATAAAAAGGATATTAGAAGTAAACAGAAAGCCTATCTGGAATGGCAAAAGGACTGATCATTAAAGGAAGCTGTACTTTAAAGGTCAAAAAGTGCAAGCACATAGTGACAATTTCAAAAAGTTAAGCTGCTCTTGCCTTTACAAAGGAAAATAAAACAAGTGAGCAAAAGACTCTTCTAATAATGTCTAAAACTTGGAAGTCTGACTCCTGTTCAGTGACGGGTAGAGATAAAAGGCAATCTAATATGGCAGCACACCCTGACATTCAACAGAGTAACTGTTGGAATGAGAAGCCAGGTAAAAGAAAAGCAGTGCCACATCTACAGTGGAAGCAAAGCATTGTATGGGCCAGGGCTGGTGGTTCCTTGGGCCTGAGGCCGGCAACAGCCAGCAAGGGAAGGGCAGGACAGGGCAGCGCCTGAGGCAGCCCCATGCTTCATGCACATCCCTGGTGACAATGATAGGCCGAGGTATTCTACTGCCTCCCTGGGGGAATCACTGATGGCATTTGGGACTAGAATAGGGTCCTTGGCTTGGGCAGGGTGTGGGGAGCCCTGGAGGCAAACAGGAATGTTAGGGTCCCTGAGCGCACTCAGGGCTCTAGCAAAGTTTACCCACCTTTAAGCACTTAAGCAAAGCAATCAGAAGCCTGGTTTTCACACACTCCTTCAAAATCAATTGTAAAAAAATCTTCTATGAACATCAATTGAAACTCCCTAAAATCTAAATTGTTGTCTGAAAACTCCTGTTTCTCCATTGATGAGTAGGATGTCTTTGGGTGATGCCTGAATTAGTGTGTCATGAAGTTATATGCTGAATTTGGGAGGGCTGGACAGCATCATTTCAGACCTTTAAGAAAAGTGAGTCATAAAATGCAGCAAGAAATAATTAAAAAAATTACAAGTTAAAGATTGTCTTTTATAGCTAGAAGCTATACAATGCAGAATTTGTGTTTAAAAGAAGGAAAATGAGGTCTCGGGTTGCTGAGGAACAATTGTTTAACCTTTGCAATATGGAACACCTGGAGGAAAGAGTAACTTAAGTTTTCACAATAAACAGAAAATGACATAATACACAATGAGTTTATCAAAGTTAATCATGTCCTGCCAACAGGAAGCTTTTGATATCACTGTTTCCTAGACAGAGCATAAATAGAATCATAGAATGGTTAGGATTGGGAAAGACCTTAAGATCATCTAGTTTCAATCCCCCTGCCATGGACAGGGACACCTCACACTAAGCCATGTCACTCAAGGCTCTGTCCAACCAGGCCTTGAACACTGCCAGGGAAGAAGCATTTACTCCTTCCCTGGGCAACCCATTCTAGTGCCTCACCACTGTCACAGTAAAGAACTTCTGCCTCATATATAACCTGAACTTCCTCTATTTAAGTTTAAACCCATTCCCCCTTGTTCTATCACTGCAGTCTCCAGTGAAGAGTCCCTCTCCAGCATCCTTATAGGCCACCTTCAGATATTGGAAGGCTGCTATGAGGTCTCCACACAGCCTTCTCTTCTCCAGGCTGAACATGAGCAAGCATGTCAAAGTCCCTCTGGATGGCATTCCTTCCCTCCAGTGTATCAACCGAACCACACAGCTTGGTGTCATCGGCAAACTTGCTGAGGGTGCGTGCACTCCCACTGTCCATGTCACCGACAAATATGTTGAACAAGACCCGTCCCAACACTGATCCCTGAGGGACACCATTCATTACTGGTCTCCAGCTGGACACTGAGCCATAGACCACAACTCTCTGCATGAGGCCATCCAGTGAATTCCTTATCCACTGGCTGGCCCATCCCTCAAAATCATGTCTTCAACTTAGAGACAAGGTTGTCATGTGGGACAGTGTCAAAAGCTTTGCACAAGCCCAGGTACAGAATAAAAAGAAGATGTATTTCCTTAAACCTTGTTGATGGTAGCATTTTAGGAGCTGTTGGGTGTATTTAGATTGGGTGTATTTAGGATGGGTGTCACATATACTGCATAGCTACCAAAAGTCCCAGTTCTTGATTTTTTTGCATCAATGACCTATCTGATACACACCACAGTTCCCTTCTGGTCCAGATATTTGAGTGTCTTTCTTTTGTGAATTGAAACATGGCAGAAAAGAGGTGGCTGTGTGCCTGGATCATGCTCTGAGATAGGTTTAGGAGAACTCTTAACATCAAGCAGGTTAAATATAAACATTGTCATTGTAAGAATGATGACTTAAAGGACTGAAGTGCTGGGAATAAAATGGAATCCAACAGTACAATGTGCCTAGACTTATATGTGGATCTCGTAACAGAAAATTATCCTATAATTCATCAGTCATAAATGCAGAAGCAGAGAAAGATCAGATGCCTAAATTTAGGCTGTATGTACACTGCTTGAAAGTCCATTTGTCCTGATAAAAGACAGACAGATATTACTATTCTCTGATAATGCACCTCTACTATAGCAGAACGGCAGAAAGGTACTTTAAGATAGGCTGCATTTCAAGCACAAGAAATTGGTCATTATAGCCCTCAGCATGAAAACAAAACACTAATATAAAGAGTTCTAAACATCAGGGCAATAAAGTGTTGGAAAGTCTTTCCAATGGGACAGTCATAAGATGAAGATTTATGCATTTATTTGTCTATTTCTTTATATATTAATATTTTCACTTTTCATCATTCTTACTTTGAGAGATATTCAAATGTGCCTTCCTAAGAACTTTAAGAACACAGGCTTTCCATAAATTCCTACAGTGATGAAATTCACAAAGTGATGTTCCCCCTTTAACCACTTTTTCTCTGCATCAAAATGGGTGCCCTCAGGATATATTAAAGGAACACTCTTATTTCTTCATTGTGCAAGTCTCTTCTCTGAAAAGAATAGCGTCCTTTGCACTGTCATTCCTTACTATATTTTTGATATGAAAACATCATGTGGATTATCTGGATTGTTTCACTCTTGAAACTTGAAAGTCACTTTCTTGAAGAAGAAACCCACAGCAGACACATATAGGTAGATTGGCTAGTATTTATGCATGATAAATCTTGGTTAAACTCATATGATTGTTTTCATCTGCCTTCAGTATTAATGGAAATGAAAGCAATCATGCATTCAGTCTGCTGACTTTGCTCAGCAAATGCACCAAACTGATAGCAGAGTAAAATAACGCAAATGCAAAATGCCTAAAAAGGTTATATTACCAAATAAAACAATAAGACTTAAAAATGTGCAAGTTGGCAAAATAAAAAGTGGTTTGGAGTCATTGACCCTAAGTTGGAAGCTCTATAAGGGAGAATTATCATTTAGAAGGATGCAAAGGCTTTACAGGAAAAAATCCTTTTATTCATAACTAAAGCCTGACTTTCTTACAAGCCCAGCTGTGAGGTAATGTGTAGCTGAGTAGCTCAGCATCTGACTATCCCTAATACTGATAATGTAAATTTAAGAGGTACATCCTAGGTTTCAGTTTTACTTGCTGCCTCCTGCTCTTCTGAGAAAGCTGTATTAAATCTGCCCATGGTAGGTGCCCTATCCTGTCACTAGCTAGCGCAGCTTTTCTGTGCCATGCATTAGCAAGTGCATTTATATCTCATTTCTTCCCCTCCCTCCTCCTTCTATTTACAGTATTGGGAGTTTAGAGTGAACGGTTACAGCAGTCTCACAGGCTGTGTCTAAACTGATTGCCTGAATGCAACATGAGCCAAAATCTTGACTCTTGGTAATTCAGATTAGGCAGCAGGGCTGGACTGTTGCTCTGATCTGATCCAATTTCTTGGAAGCTACTGTCTGCAAACCAGGAGCTAAAGGAAGAGGGAATATGACTTGTGCCTGTCATGGAATGAATGTTAATGGAACTGAAGGAAGCAAGTGTTTCATTATTTGGGCAGCATCTAGTTTTATGAATTGTGTGTGTCATATTTTCCCTGTGAGTTTTCCTCTCCATTTAATTCAAAAATGCATGAAGAACACTGTGTTTAGTTCTAATTTATAAAATACGTATATGCTATGTATTCGAAAGTAAGAAAACTTTTAAGAGTATTTTTTAATCTTGCTTTTTTTTAATTGCTGGAATCCATTTATTGTTTAACATGCAATAAAGCAAACCTTTTGCTAGCATTTTTCATAAAGTTTGACATTTACAAAGTAACTCAACTGAGGATTCAGATATCTAAATTTAGTTGTCTATGATATAGATGGCCACGTATGAGCCCATTACCATCACTGGACATCTGCATTCACATCACTTAAATGCACACAATAAATCTGGTTAGGTGAGTAGGCTCTTTTGACTCCACTAACAAGTATGCTTGATAGTACACTATCAAGGGACTTGATTCAATTGCATACACATAAGTGACTAGTGCAATCTGAGATGCTGGAAAGTGTCCAAGACCATTGCAGATTAGATAAGAAAATATCATAAAAGATTTATGGGAGATACATACTCTCATGTATCAGCAGTGGGAGTTCAGGTATGTTACCCTGTGGAATCTCAACCAACTTTGATATCTATCAGTACTGAGAAAGATTATGCAATTTTCCCCCTACATTTGCAAGGACTACTTTGGATTTAGTCACATGTAGATAGTTAAAAGTAGACACACAAATTTATGTGCCTAAATGTCATGTCTAAGTCTGGATTTGAATCCACTCTGCCTAGATGGAAAGCAGCTTTGCGAAAGATCTTGGTCCTGCTAGATGCCTGGATGAACAAAGAGCCAGCAATGAGCCCTTGTGGCAAAAAAAGGAAATGGCAACTTGGGCTGCATTAGGAAGAGTCTAAGAGTTGCCAGCAGGTCAAAGGAGATGATCCTTTCCTTCTACTGAGCACTGGTGAGACCACACCTGGAGTACTGTGTCTAGTTCCGGGTTCCTTAGTACAAAAAAGAAGGAGACATACTGGATACAGTCCAATAAAGGACCACAAAGATGGTTAAAGGACTGAAGCATCTCTCCTGTGAGGAAAGGCTGAGAGAGTTAGGACTTCATTAGGGACTATAGTGGTAGGACAAGGGGTAATAGACTCAAACTTAAACAGGGAAAGTTTAAATTAGATATAAGGAGGAAATTCTTTACTGTGAGGGTGGTGAGGCACTGGAATGCGTTGCCACAGGAAGTTGTGAATGCTCCATCCCTGTTGGTGTTCAAGGCCAGGTTGGACAGAGCCTTAGGTGACATGGTTTAGTGTGAGGTGTCCCTGCCCGTGGCAGGAGGGGTTGGAACTAGATGATCTTAAGGTCCTTTCCAACCCTAAATATTCTATGATTCTGTGATTATGATATGACTATGATATGACTGTTTAGCTAGGAGAAGGGAAGGCTCAGGGGAGATCTCATCGATCTGTATAAATACGAGGAAGAAGAAGACACAGCCAGGCTCTTTTCAGTGCTGACAGGAAAGGAGGCAACAGACACAAGCTGAAGCACAAGATATTCTGTCTGAACTTAAGAAAGCACTTTTTTACAGTCAGGGTCACTGAGCTCTGGAACAGTTAGCCCAGAGATTGTGAAGTCTCCATCCTTGGAGATATTCAAAAGCTTCTGACAATAGTCCTGGGCAGCCAGCTCTGGGTGGCCCTTCTTGAGGAGGTGGGTTGCACCAGCTGACCTTTGGATGTCCCTTTCAACATCAACAGTTCTGCACGATTCTGATTCTGTGAAAATGTCAATTTTCAGTCTCATAATCCCTTTTGCATGGTTTCTTCCTTTACAGAATTGTAACCAGAAGAACAAATTACATTTTTTTGAGGCTAAAATAATGTTATAAAGGAGACTGAAAATCCTCTCTAAATAAGAATCCTATTGCAAGCAGAGTATCCAAAATACATGAAAGCATAATGTTACATTCTGTGTATTTAAGATTAATGCTTTGTTTTTTTCAACGTTTTTGAGAGTATGGATTTCAGAGTTCCTTAATGCAGGTGACTAATCTTATTTTTTATTTAAAAACAGTAACAGACTTTTAAAAATAAGCACCGTCAAGAATTTACATTAAATAAACTATAAGTAAGACAATTAAATCCCCTTGCCACAAAGCAAAACAAAGCAAACCAAAGCAAACCAAACCAAAACAAAAGCAAAACAAAACAAAACCAAACCAAACCAAACCAAACCAAACCAAACCAAACCTTCTCAAAAATTTTCAAGCCATATACATTCCATTCACAGTCAAGAACTATTTAAATAAATATTAATTAATAAATATTTCACAATTTTGCCTGATGTATTTTCCTTCTGAAGAAAACAATTGTCAGGGAAATCTCCAAGGAAGGGTATAAGAAGGTGGGGGTTACTTTCCTCAGACCAAGTCCTGAAGTTCAAAGTCAGGCTTTCTGGATTTCTTCAAGAACTACAGTTTCACCTTGAGTAGCCAAATTTAAGAACCTTGATGGAGATAAATGACGTAGTGTCAAAAATTAAGTGACCATAAGGATCACATATATAAAATAATCCCTTAATCCCTTAAGTGAGTGGTTCCAATCAAGAAGAAAAGTCTGGGAGAACAAAATATGTAATTAAGAAAGTAGTAACAGGAAAAGACATAGAACAATATCCTCTCACAACTGACAAAAATTACAAGCACTCTGTAAGAGTGTCATATTTGCTTTTAAGCTTGAACCTCTATAAAATGTTGTTGTATGTAAGGTTAAAAGTTAGTCTTCAGATTTAAATCTGTCTGAAGAATGAAAGATAAAGGAATATATTCGTGCACTTAATTCATGGAGTTAGACCTAAATCTAAATAGGTATATAACTTGACTTTTTAATATTCTTGGTAAATACGTACATTAAAAATAAATATAATTAATATCACCTTACCTTGTCTTTCTTATAAAAAGCACCAGAAAAGAACTGAAATGGTTACTGTCTTAACTATGTAAGTATCCAAACACCAGGCATTTTCTCAGACTTTGCCTTGCCCAAACTGGAACTGGTATGCTTTCTTCTCTACTGCCTTCCAACAGATCATCTGGCCTTATTCTTCTTCCTTTTTTCTACCTCCTTTAGTTTTTACAGTCTTATTCCAGAGACAATTTGGCAGTAAATATCTTATTTCTTTTTCACTCAGATTGTGACTTCCCCAGCACACCTGTAGAAATAAAGGAAAGAATGTGCCATTCTAACTATTTAAAAAGAGAGCTAAGCTTTGTAAAAGATCTTAAGTCGATGAGAAAAATTGTGCATCAAACTAATATTATCACAAGAAGTGAGAAAGACATAAAATCAGACAAGTTGCTGTTTCAAATGATGTTGCTCCATATGCTGAAGTGACCAGATTTATACCTTTCTTGAGAACCTGTTTCTATGTGAATCCAGTCTCTGCAAAGGATATCTCTTAGTTTAGTTAAGTAAGGCATATCTTAAATAGTAGAGTCCTGAGACAAGACATACAGCCTGTTGGTTTGGAGTCATGGTTTCCTTCAGGCTGGAAGGTATCTCAGTGTAGGACTCAAAGCCTTCTGTCTCAGGAAGGCCCACAAACCAAAATGCTGCTGGACATGTCTGGACAGGCCCTCCTTGAGGTAGCTTTGTGGCTGGTAAGAAATACGACATGCCTTTTTTGTGGAAAAGAAATTCTCTTTAAAAAATTTGCAAAAATTGCTGCAGACTCAGAAAACAATTTAGAGTTTCAAACAAGAGAAAAAGCTCCAGGCAGTGAAGCAGCATAGACATCATCTCACATATATTCACTTAAGTTGTTAAAGGTGGTATTTTTAATAGTCCTGGCAACTGTTCATAATAAAATCAATTACCAGGTTTTACCCTAAATACATTGAGGCAGAAACAGGTTAGCACTGACTGACTGATAAAAGCATAAACCAAAAAGAAATCTTTCTGGAATGGCCCTCTGTACGAGGTCTGGATTATCAGACATTTCGGAAAATGTCTGTAGTTATTTGCTATGACTACGAGGAATTATGTTCCCATTTACTGTATGTTTCAGCAACTGCGGCTACTCAGATCCTATATTTTATTTATCTCGTACTTTGCAGGTTATTCTGAAAAAGAGAAACAGCATGTCATAAGAGACTGCATTATCAGTGGTGATGGCAGCAAATACAAACTGCAAGGTGCTATGATGTATTTACCTTTGACTGCAAGATCCTCTGTTTGGATTTAGCAAATTAGCTTCCCAGAAATTTGCTCATCTGAAAAGCAGCTGCTTGCCTTATGGATCAAAACTGCATTTGGCAAATGAAATAATCTCCTCATGCCAATCTGATTTTCATGTACAGTCATATATTTGAATATTTAAGGGAGGAGCTTGCTGATCTGTGGAGGGTGGTTCAGCTGAGAAGTGTTTATTTGGAATTCCAGTGTTCTTTTGGTTTTGTTTTTTCCCCAGAAGGTTCTTCAGAAAAACTAAACCAAATCAAATCAAAAAGTCCTCAACTCAAAACTTAATAATCTAAGCAAAATGAAAGGCAGTGGAAAAGTGAAAGAGAAATACCTTTTAATCTTAAGAAAATAAGCCAAATAAAATATTCTGGATGAAATTCTGGCTCCAGGGAAGTAAGAAACACTGCTTATCTTGTATCTTCTAAATATTAAACCGTTATCAATAAAATCAATAATTTAATTAAAGAAGAAATGATGAAGATGACTGCCAGTTACAATATTAGTGCAAGAAATATTAATAGTTGTAATACTTAAAAATGTTGACAGGGAACTTCTCAAATTACCTAATTATAGTTTGAGTCTATTAAACAGGATTATGCAAATATACAGAATACCCTTTCCCTGTATGGGTTATAAGCCTATGAGCACATAAGTTTTCTAGCTGTAGACTTCTAGCACTGCTCATGAAGAGCTGTCACAGCAGATTTCATGCTTTTAATGAATGAACAGAACCTCACAGCACCTTCTGGATATTATAGGTAAGAATTGTTACAACCAGTAACTAAAGCAATTAAAAAATTTATTCATGGACATAGTGCACATCTAGATTTACATATTGTGTTCACATGTTCCCATATGGATTCCTACACTAACAGCACAAATCACAGAACATCAGAGAGATAAGAAATATGTAAAAATTAGGAAATGCATATTGTAGGTCAATTATAACTTCAGTGTGCTGTCCTCATGGCTGAAACACTGGTTTCATTTACCTCCTGAGCTCTTGACTCATGACTTTCTTAATCAGACCATAGCTGAACAGGAAATTAATTTTTATCATCACAAGAATTTTTTTATTATAATATTTTTTTTTTTTAACTTTTCTAGCTTTTTTCCTGTTTTTAATGAAATGTCAAAATCTGATATTTTGGGGAGCTAATATTAAAAGTGTATTGAATTGTAGCAATTTAAATGGTTCATTCTATTTTAATTTTACTCTGTTTTATAGTTCTTTCTGTTACACATTAATTCTGATTTTAATTTAAAAAAAATTTTAGAAACATCTTTAAACTGGAAAATGTCATTTTAAATTCTGATATCTGTCAAAAAGTTGAGATTGTTTTGTAGTTTCAGAACTCCTTAAAAATAGAAAAAAAAAAAGAGATTTGTAGAATGTACCCATTCTTCAGTTTTGGTTTTAATTGCATTCTGGTTTGAAAATATCTGACCTGCAAATTCCCAGGCAGTTTTAATTAAAGTTGATGATTCTGTAAGTAGTTTGATGGAACTTCTATATATGCAATGTGCATATATGCTATGTGTGTAGGGAGAATTTCTTCATTGATCGTGTTCTGGAAGTTTTAATGCGTTCAAAAATATCGTTCTCAATCATATAAATATATCAAATCCAATAGATTTTACCATTCTTTTTTTTTGAGCTGCATTCACCTCGGTTGTCATCAGCTGTGGTGAATTCAACAAAGAATGCGAAAGCCAAGGACTGTATATTTTTTTCAAAACTAGGGAATTAGTCTTCTATAAGGAATCTATAAACCAGAGTTGGATGCCTGAGCTACTAAGACACATGTCAAAAGTTGCATCATATTCCAGGTTCTGAATATTCCCTTTGCTACTTTGATCACATTGGTACGTTCATATAACAGGACAATTTAAAGGTACTGCCTTTAGCTCCTGAAGGAATATATACAGCATGGTGCTGTGCCTAACAGCCTTAACTTAATCTCAGAAAAAGTAATTAACTCAAATGCAACACAGGAATGCTGTGCCTCTCCTAGTTCTAGTTCTAGAAACAGGTAAATGCAGTCTTAGGGATATTTTTCCATCTGTCAGTAAATTGAACATTGTGCATAGCTGCTAAACTAAGAGGCAAACCGGAAGAGCTTAAGTATGGGGTTTAATCCATGTTTTTCCTCCAGAGTTAAAGTCTCTATTCATGGTTTCTTTTCAGTGTCAGGGAATTAGAACCCTTGGCTGAAACACTAGACATTGAAAACAAATACTGAAATGCTGCAGCTACAGTCCTTCTTTTCTTTTGCTGTGATGTGCATAGAAGAACACCCAGGAAATGTGAGTTAACAGTTCATTGTCCCCCAGAATTGTTAGTAAAAATTTAAGACTTAAGAAATCTGCATTTCAGCGTGCCGAGTTGCAGACTGGACTCAAGCTTGAATGCTGTACAGAGCTATTGTTTTATCTGTCCTTTAACCCGAAATCTGAAGTCCACAAGAAATTTTCTGCAAATTCCTGAGGATTCTGTATTACATCATAAACATATGAATATGAGAGTTTTGTGTAAGTTCCCGGTTTTTAGGATGGTTTTCTAATTCATTAGAACATGTCTGGTGCACTAGAACAACATAATTTCTGCACTTTTCCTACTTTTTGCCTTAAGTCTTTGCATTTTTTTTCTTATTCTTCTCATTGGTCAATGTATCTGCTTGCAATCAAATTTCATCTAAATGGAGTTATGCTGAAAATACTCAGAAAGGTAGGCATCTGACTGAGAGGAAGTAAATCCTTCCAGGAGACTTTGAGGCCAAACTAAAATTTGCCCTGAAAGTTTATTTTATCCAGTGATATTAATTGTGCCCACAAATGCCTGTTCATTTCTAACAGTGCTACAGTGAAAGTTAAGTAATTACTTCAGACTTAACTGCACCCCCCACTAAAAAAAAAAAGATATCTAACATTAGATTTAAATGAATACTACCTAAAATGAATAGTTAGGGAGATGAGAGGCTCATGTAAACATTTCCATTGGGAAAGAAGCCATTTGTGTGAAGTCATTATGTACTTTATTAAGTTTGTTTGTGACCAGTCAACACACGTATACTATGTTACATAGCAAAAAGGTGTGTGTGCTTTTCAGAGCTCACCACTGAACCCACTGCCTCTGGTTCAGCTAGTTGCTTTGGAATGTGGCAGGTAGCTGAAGGCAGCACAGGGAAGAACAGGGTTACTCTCAGGAGGAGGCGTGCACCCAGGAAGCTGGGCTTCCTTTGGTAATTCTGTAGAACCATGAGACAGAAATACCTAGGCAATACAGGTCATAACATGGCAGAGATACAGTGTGGCTCAAGCAGAAATATATGTTTTCCCACCTATTTATGATAAAATCATAGCGCTGATGATTTGCCTCCCTTCTTGTAATATTTTAACAGACTTCCTGGACTCTAGAATGTATCTGAGTTTTTTTATGTTCCTTATTTTCACTTTTGTTTTCCTAGTGTGTAGCTAAAAATGCCTGTTAAAATGGATTTGTGGGTAGGCAACCTTCCATTCCAAACACAGATGGCACATGTGCATCTATTATCTAGACACTAAGTGGAACACTTTTTTACAAGCTACTGTAACTATTCTTTGTTTTCTCTGACTTATTAAATTTGGATATGATACAGTGACTCATATAAAATAGAACATTTGTGCTCTATTACCTAGCTAAAAAAAAAAAAAGAATATATAAACAGCTTTATCCATTCACTGCAGTTGCTGTTCCACAGCCCTCTTGTCTGCGGAGATTTTACCTACAAAGAAAGTTGTGTCATTGCCTTGTTGTTCACCAAGTGTGTGATTAGTCTTGGCTTAAACAGTGTGATGCGCTGCTAAGAAATGTTTTTCCTTCCTGTTGAAGTTATGGTATGTTTGAGTGAATCCTCATTTCACAATAGTTGCTACTTCACTGGAATTTTTGCTCATCAGAAGACCTATGATTCTCAATTGAAATGTATTTTTTTTCTGTCCTGACATTTTCTTCCTTGAATCACATTGCAAAAGCTAGCTATTCATTCAGGCTTAATTTTACAAGGCTGAGACTTGTATTTAATCAATTTTGTTGAGGTTTAGCTCAGGATAAAATTAAATGGATTTTCCCTTTCACTCTATGATTTTTTGATCAATACTTTATTTTGGAGTCAAAGTGCATTGAGGTGCCTTCTTAATTTTCATTAAAATGGTCCCATATGCCTAGGCCGAAGAATGTTCTTTTGAATACATGTCTAAAAACATGAGTAGTCTCCTAGATATAAATGGGAAATAGCCAAAGATTTGAATTTGCAGTCTTGCTTTATTAACTCTTTAAATGTGTCACACAGAACAACAACTAGTTTATATTATTGTTGATGAAGAATGACATTTAAGGCAAACCTAAACTTCACTTGTGTTACATCTCTTTGAAAATGTAGGTGTATGAATACTCATGAGAATCAGGATGTCAACTAGACTTTCACATGCTTTTCTGAAGCTAAGCTTCCGTGTAAAAGCGAGAATGGCTATAAGCAAAATTCAGAAAATTTCTGCGTTACAAAAATTGTGACAACAGTTGCTGTTTTTTGGCCCATGGGATTCTAGAAAGCTTATACAATATCACAGACTGAGGGGCATATTCCTGATGTATCTCTCTGTAATGCCTGCTCCAAACTGTAACACTTTCACATGTGATACTTGTGACCATTGTAAAAACTGGTCTCCACTATTAACCTCCATCTTTTAACTTACTTGTAACAGGAGAGCCTTGGAAATAAAGATTTAATAGTCTGCTGTTTATTGTGACAGTACTTTATCTGTACTAGATGGATACACTGATGTAAGTGATAGAACTGTTATTATTCTTTTAGCTCCTTTAGAAGTTTCTTTGAAAATCTATTGCACTTTGAAGAAGCATTTTGTCTGGTCCTATTGAAACTTCATATTTCAGCAATCATTATGGCGTCTGCAAAGTATAGAAAGAAGACTTAACAGGATGGTAGTTAGCATCTCAGTATGCCACCTAAAATGCCTACTAGCTGGAGTTGTAGTTGCTGAATTTTTTCCCCAAATTCATGATACTTTGCAAAATTTTCTTCTAATGTCTATTTCAGAGGCCAGAATTTAATTAATAAATCTTAGCCTGCATAACTGTTTTTAAATTGACAATAGACAGGAAGACTTCTCTAATTGTGTGCAGTTTTAATAAGACATAGAAGAAACAGAGAAATATAAAAATAGAGGAAGAAAGAATATTGGAAAGGCAGAGACAATTTTAAAGGGAGACACTGATGGAGAGAGAAAGAAAAGAAGAAAAAGAGAAAAATAGAAAGAGAAAGAGAATAAGTAAAAAGAGAGGAAAAGAGGGAAAGAGAAAAGGGGAAAGAATGGGAAAGAGAAAGTGAAAGAAAGAGAGAGAAAGAAGCAAAAAGAAAGTAAAGGAAATAAGAGATTAAATTCCATATACATTGTCAACTACTGGCAATGAGGCATAGAAGTGGTTTACCAGAGTAACTAGTGCTCAAAGTTGGTTTGGTTTTTTTTTTTAATGTGATATACAGCATTTAAAATTTTGGCTAATTATGCCCCCTGTAAAAAAAATGGAAGATTATTTCCAGATACAGAGTCAGCTTTCAATGCCACTCCTTTCAATGGGACTATATCAGGCATCCTTGTCATAAAATACAAATTAATTGTTGATAGTGTGCTTTCTATTTTAATCCTGGGAAACAAATACCAGATTTTTATTATTTTCCCCCCTTGAATAACTATAAGAAAAGTAGTTGAAATGTTGTTCATCTCAAGCTGAGTGACATAGCCCTCTATTTCCTGTGGGTGCTCAATGCACATTCTCAGTGGTTTATTTGAAGTGCTTCCATAACCAAAGGATATGTGCATAATAAAGGCAAAAATAAAGACAGTTTGTTGCCATTGCTCTTTACTATATGAATTGAAACCACATTGTTTTCTCTACTGGGAATAAATGAAGAAATACTTTGGAATGGTAAAAACTAGCTATTCAGGTATGTGGCATGTAAATCTACGTATTTTCAGAATCTATGGGTTTATTGTGAAAAATTATTTATTCAAGTGTTTACATGAAAATAAAGCGAAGGACAGGGGTTCTTGATTTTTGTTTTGTTTTGCTTGGTTTTTTTTTCTTCTTAGGGAAAAAACAGTAAAATTACAGCACTAAACATTTATTGTTCGATAGTATATGCAAAAGCTAGTATTTTTCAGCAGTTTTATATGTGAATCATTTTGGACCAGAAGTAAAAAGCAACTCAAAAAATTGTATATTTGAAAATTCCTTGTCCAGCTGGTTTGCCTCATATTTTTATTTAGCTGTTTACATCAGAACCTGCATAAAGAGAGGAAAAAAGGCATAAATCACCCTTAAGATAATTAATTTCATAGCACCAGCAACTGGATGACCATCAGATGTTGGAAAGCTAGAAAACATTCTAAGGAAGTATCACTGCAAACTTGTTCTGTTTTTATATTTTTCTCTAGACAACCTTCACTGATTACTGTCAGATAAAATTTCTTGTCTATGTGGACTTGTCCTTCAACCCAATCTGTAGATTCCTAAATTAAAAAACAGTATTACTGATCTGAGCAGTTAAATATACAATGCGTATTAATCTGTATAATGCTATTTCAAGAAAGACTTAAGAAAACAATGCAGTAATGATACAAATTCAGAAATAAAGTGTTTCAATTTAGGGTAAACCACAATTGCTATTCAGCAGAAAAAAACATACTTTTCCATAAAGTTTTTTCTATGACACTAGTATAAATGCATTTGTTGCTTTATGTCTATTCATATCAATCTGATTGTATTAAGATAATTTTATTTAATAATATGAAGAAAATATTGAAATAAACCATCATACCAGCTTGCTTAGCAGTAGTGCTCCAAATTCAAGAACTTCTTATTTAATCTATAAGATTAATTTTAGACTTGAAAACTTTGGGAAAGTTGAGCAAAGCTAATGCATGTGAACAAGCAGACAGCTTTGGAATTGTATAATTTCAGCCCATAGACATCTAAATTCTCCTTCAATCTTATATTTGCTGCAGAAGTTGATAGCAAAATCCTCAGCAGAAGAATGTGCTAAGGTAGGAATACATTCTGTCACTGTTTAATGTGCAGTGAAGCCTAATCATCCATGCTCAGATTTCAGCTATAAGAAAGAAGTTTGGCAACAAATAATCTCTATGAAAAGTGGGGATTGGGTACTTTGTGAAAATAGACACCACAGTCTCAAGGTATGAAATGCTAAAAATAGCACAGAGAAAAAGTGCATATGTTTTCTTAGTATAGCAAATGTAGAGCAATCACAGTTATCAGTGTTATTTCAGTACTAGCACTGCAATACCTGCAGTAAGAGCTTTAAGGGCCACAACTACTGAAAAAGGTTTCTCTTTAGTATATAAAAAACTAAAAACAGCAGAGAAATTGAACAGTTTGCCGTAATCTTCCTTTGAGAGTTCCTGTCTTGATTCTGCAGCCACATGTCCCTTTTCCCTGCTTGACTATTTTCCAGTAGCTGCATTACAAAGCTCATGTCCCAAACAAGGAAACTTTGATTCAAATAAAGTACCCCGAGCTTGTTCTGGAAAAGAAGTCAAGCTGAGATTCCTCCTCTGATAACATCTTTTCTGATGTCTTGGCAAGGCTTCTTGCTCTGGGGTTACAAACCTTAAACCAGGAAAGATCAGTGCCTTTTGGCCATGAATTGTGAGTTCTTTTTTGTTGTTTGTGTTGTCTCTGAGCTGCTATTAATACATCCTCATGTCTGAGATTGCTAGGAAACTGATGATTCCCGGTTAGGTTTCTTTCTAAAATCTTTAACAGCACCCTAGGTAGAAATTCTCCTCTTTGATATGAAATCTTAGAGAATTTACTCTTGACAAGCAGGTTCTGGAAGTCTTCATTCTCTGGAATTCAAAGGGCTAATGCTTTTTTCTCTGGATTGTCGAATTGCTGAAACTGCTCCATAATATATAATTCACAGTGAAAAACCAGCTTAATTTTATTCTTTGTTACTCCAAACATATTGAAAATGCATTTTTAAATGTCTACCAGTCTGAGAGATATGAATAACTTTTTACAGCAATCACTCTTTTTTTTTAAATCTCCGCATGTTATTTTTTGTACTGTGACTTTCAGCATCAGTTTTGTTAGGGTCTTCTCAGCATATCTCAATGGTGTTGCATTTGCAGAAGTATCCTATTGGGAGATGAGGGCCCTTTGCTGTCTGTCAACAGTTTTACCTCTTCTAGAAGTAAAATATATATTACAGAGAACTTGTTTTAAACTTTCCCCACCTTAAAAACAGACATTAAAGTTCAATAAAACAATACATGGTCTCGCATTAACTTCTCTGCATTGTTTTTGACAAAATTTTCCTGGAAATCATTTTTGTTTATTTGTTTGGAATTCTTTTGTACACAAAAGTGTTTCTAATTTGTAAGTAAAAATTATGTCCTTATTTGAAATCCTTCAAAAGTTCATTTTAAAATAAAAGATTGCTCTAGGAAATTCCAAAATTATTCTTCAGCTTGGGATTTAACACATAAAAGAGCCTGGAAAAACCATCCTGAATTTTGTGTTTTACCCAGTTAAAAGAAAAAAATATTCAGCCAGGTATGTTCAGTGGTTTTATTTCAGTACACTCTTAGGTTTCATTTTCTTAAAAAATGAAGAGGTAATTACCTGTACATATAAGAGTTTCAGAGTAAGTATTACTATATCATCAATATCACATATATACACACATTAGCTCAGGTCCTAAAATCATTACATTGATTTATAAACAGGCAATATTAAAAGCAATGTGATTTGGAGATTTCCTCAGTGGTTGAATATTTTGGGTTGATAATTTCAAGCTTTTTAACAATAAAAAAAGATGAAATGCGCTTAAAAATACATATACAAATATAGATTTCCTTGACCATGCTTAAGCTTTGTAGTTTACCTAAATATACAAAGGAATAAAGGCTTTTTGAATCAAAAAAAAAAAAAAAAAAAAAAAAGAACAACAGCTGGAAAAAGGGAAATCTGAAATCTTGGTGAATTTGGCCAAACCTTTGATTTTCAGATTACTTTGTTGAAGATAATGTATCATATATTAAGCCTGAAAAATCACTTATGTCTTTGCTAAAAATAAGACACTTATGGAGAAACACAAATGGCTGAATATTTGAATGGTTAAATAGTGTCGAGAACAACTATCCTCAGAGAAGTAATTCAGTAACTATGGCATGTAAATTAAGGTCCTCTGGGGCTGTTGCTTCATATCAAATGTATTCAGCTTCTGTTTTTATAACAATGGCCTGTACCACAACTTGATTTTAGAAGAATAAGGTCAAAGAGAGGTTCATTTTTTTCTTACATTCTTGCACAAATAAATCTAGTGTAAAGGTTTTGCAGGACAAATTAGGCCCTAAGTAATACAGACAAAGTATATTAAAATCTATTTGACAGCACTGTTGATGACATTTATCTTTCTAGACTTTCTTGGCACTGCAGAGACTAATAAAGGAGGAAACATCTATAAACAAAAAGTTTAAATTCTTCAGTCAATACACCTAAACTCTGAGTACTTAGAAGAAACAATTATGAGTAGAGTGAGAGAATTTTTATGTTCCTGAAAGCCTATAGCTACAGTGCAGCACATTCCCAAAAACTTCAAAAAGATATTACCAGGAATTTTTATTAAAATAAATCTTTTGAATGCACACTCGTTTGCAAAATTTATCTCCTTGTAAATAAATGATTGTGTGTGGAAACATCTGAATTTTTATCAGATAAAATGAGATCAGATATATCCTAATAGTAATGTGCAGATTATAGATTACTACTTTTTTCCTTTACTATTTTTTTTTCCCCAAATATTGGAAATAGTAATCTCCAAACAGATCTTGAAGAGCTGTGTTATCAGCATCAGCCATTGGGCACAATGCCATAAATGGCTTAAATAGCTTTCATACTACAACTTTAAAATTGTTTTGTTATTCATCTTAGCTATTCTTAGTTACCATATAACATATTTGTAAAAAGCAGATACCGTATGTCTTGCACAGGAAAACAATAAGGGATTTATGTTATTAACTGACTGCAGGATGAAAGCTGGATTACCCTGACTAGGGTTTAGGACCCAGACCTAAGCACCTGGGAGTCTGGATGTGGGGAGAGTTGTGAATTATGTGTTTGACTATTACAAGTATATGTGAATTGTAATGGGTGGAACCAAGCACAGCCACGTCACTTTGGAGTTCATATCCCTTTTTAACCTCAACATCTTCTAAACTGTACTTCTCATTACCCAGGAACATGCATCTGTGTATAAAATTAAAATCTAGACTGTTTTGAATTTTACATATACCCTGCATTATTTTGCTTGTTTGTATCATGAAAAGACTCAGTCAAGGTGTGATGCTGCTTGCACAAATCTGAGTTTGGGTGAAGTACACTATATAGTTTCAAGCCAAACCATACCATACCTTATGCCTATACAGTCAGATAACAGCCCCTGACTAATTTTTATTTGTAATCTCTGACATGGGCTGAAGGAATAAGAAGCTTTTTAAAGGTAGACAGCTTAAGTTATTAAATACATATGCACTTTTACCTGTGAATGCCATGTTTGCAGACATGACTGCCTCAGGACTGTAGGTTACTGCGTACGTTGCAGAGGAAGATGTGGCTCTTGCCTTCATCTTTGGGTTTCCCTGGCGGCTAATGAAAAAAAAGCCTCATCTGAGGCACCACACTCCTCTGCTTCATGGTAAGGGGCTCTAAACACTTGGCTGGTGTGGTGAATTTGTCCTCTGGGAGTAGCAGTTCAGGTCTGCAGCATTTAGTATGATGACATGTAAAATCCTTCTGGCTGAATCTAAAATGGCAAACTCAGGGGAGTTTCTGAGCTTCTGCTTTCAACTAGATATTAATCACTCTGCTTGAATCTTGTTATCCTTTTCTTCCACATCTTCCTTTCAGCCTTTCCACCCTATTTGCCTTTTTCTTTCTGCATGAAGAAGGCTGGTCGATTAGGTTGGAAGGTGCCATGTGCCCAGCTGGGGCTTTGGCTGAGGTGCCTCAGCAAATATTGACACCTGCTGTGCGCTGAAACTGTGCTTAAGCTTTGGCTTTCCCAGCAGTGTCTAATCTTGCAATCCATTCCTCAGCCCCTTCCCTTCTTAGTCTCAAGCTCCGTTTATTGTATTTGGTTTATTATCCAACAGGACCTTAACAGAGTGATACTTATATCAGATAAATCAAGAGCTAAAAAGTTTTATGTGGAACAAAAGAGGTGATTAATATGACAGATGCTGGGACATTTAGAAAAGCTTTCCTTAAAGCTAATTGTGACTTGGTATTGCTCTGTGTGAAGATTCCTGCCAAAACTGTGAATATCTAGTATTTCTGAATAGCAAGTTACATCTGAAAAACAGATCCAACTGTGGTTATGGTCAGAAAAGGGAACATAAAAATAGCAGTTTCTATGTATTTGGTCATGTCTGCTTACTTTTCCAACCAAAATAAAGTGTTTTCAAACTTTTTTACTCATGTGGGCAGTCCAGAGCAAATACAACTTAGGTAAAGTGTGCAGTAACACTTTTGTTTTTAGATATCTTATGCAGAAATGCTATGCTACTTTCCTAATAGAGAGCTGCACTGATTTGAAAGTCAGGTTATCGAGGCAAGTTTGCAATGCTGCCAAAAACAATACAAAAGTAAAAAAAAGAAGCCAAAAAACCCCACACTCAGCTAAGCCCTGAAAACAGAAAAAGAGAAGGAGATTTGTAGGTCAGAAAACATGCCCTCAAAAGGTCAGAAAACATAGCAGAATATTCTTGCATAAAACCCACAACTTTTTATGATCATATTTAGATATTCAGTTTCTCTATGTGCAGACTAAAATTTTACATGGAATTCTTTTTGAAAACTTCAGCATGAAATGCAATTTTTGCAGCCTTCCTTCATATTGAAACTGGTTTCAAGGTAAAATTTTATTGAACTGAACTAAAATGTTATGCTTCAATTGTAAAACACATGGGGCAAGAAGGCACAGAAAAAAGATCACACTACATTTCGCAGTATATGATGCAGGACCAAAGAACATTTTCATTTCCCAGATCCAGAGGCGAAGCTTTGCATTGACTGCCTACAAATAGAGCATCAGAATATGGCTTTTATAGGAACTTTGCCTTCCTAATCTCCCTTCTATCCCTGGCCTTCCACTCCATGCACCCTGGTTTCCACTGAGGGGAGATATAGAGGGCTTATGAAAAAGCAGAGACATCCTCTAGTTCGACAAATGGAGAACCAGAGCTATGGAGTTGCACCTGCCCAGCATAACATACTCAGCCAAAGAAGCTTATGACCATGGCTTGAGCTCTTGAGCAGAACTGCAGATGCATCATGAATAATACACGACTATGTATTAATAATAGGTATCCAAATAGCAAAATATTTACTCCATTAAGGAGCATCCTATTCCTCAAGAGACTCTGCAGAAATCCTCCTAAAATTCAGGAGAAACATGACTACAGGCCAAATACCCTCTCAGGGAAGTAAATGGCAAAAAAAAAAAAAGATCTAGTTGACTTTAATGGTGCATGATTTTGTGCTTTTAACCAAAAAAAAGTCACTCATCACACACATGGACAACAAGTCAAATACATCTGGTTAACAGAATGTGGCTATTCTGGGCTCAGCATGGTGCTATGATTATTTTTGCTGCTTATTGCTTACATTCATGTCTATCTTTGAGCACAGGGAGAAAAACAAAGCCTTAGATATGTTCTATCAGTCGCAGTGGACAAGGATTTCACACAAGGTCACTGGCCAGTGGAATGCATTTTCTCTGTTCTCGGGTTGTGCATCTCTAAAGAACTCCTGTAAATTAACCTGCATTCTTGTGAGAAAAACAAGGACAGCAAAATAGACCCCTAGAAATTATTTTCATTCTGCAGCAGAAAATATTTTTTTCCTCACATAAATGTGTTTTCCCTGTAACGCCAAATGTTCAAAATATTTTCTTCACAGACTTTCTCTCAACTTCTTTCTGTCCCCTTTCTTTTACTTCACAACGCAGTAATTCCCAAATGGAAATTCTATGTTTTGCCACTGGGCATGAATAGGGTAAAAAACCACCAAATTTTGGGGATATAGGAAAAAATTGAATAAAACCTGACAATATTTGAGGCTTGGGAAACAACCCATTTTTAAGGAAAGCTCTTTTGCTCAAAGGTGTTTATCAGGAGTATGGATAGTAAGTCAGGGCAAAGAAGAAGGCATGAGGCCATATACAGGACTCTGCTGTTTGTGGAAAACGGAGGAAAAAGGCTTCCTGTGTTGTTACACACTCGTGCTATAGATGGTAGGTGAGCGCATGGGAGAAAGGAACAGTTTAAATTAAGGCAGAACTTTTCCTGAAGTGTTTATTTTTGAACACTTGCGTGTCATGAAGGCCGGTCTCATGACTTTAAACAAAACCCAAAGCCATTGCTTCCATGAGGTTAAAATGAAGTGCAACAGAAGAATTTCAATCACTTTGCCTGTGACAGAAGGAAGGTCAGGCTTCACGTTGAGATTGTCTCCATGGAGCAACGCCAGCCAGCTGATACTTGACCTTTACATTCATCAGAGTTGCCACAATTTTGGGGAAGTGGCATTTGTCAGGTGGCCAAAGAAGGTGATGGAAAGTCCAGGCTGGTGGCAGTGGGCAGCCATGAGCAGGTCAGAAGAAAGGTGTTTCCTTAGTGGGGAAATTGGTCTTGCTTTGTTCCTGGGTTTGCAGTGGGGAGTCCTGCTGAGATGACTGTGGATGAGGATGCAGCTGGGGATGGGGCCTACAGGCAGGTAGAGAAAGAGCTAGGTTGTGAAGGGAAATATCTGCAGGGAAGGAGGGAGAGGTTTGTTTCAGCTGCAAGTGAGAGGGCAAAGGGGGCTGTGGGGCCAGGAGGGGCTTGGGGGCAGCAAACAACAGTCCTGGGGCAAGAGCTGGGGGCCTGGCCTGGTCCGGGCAGGGCAGGCTGCTCCCTCTGAGCCCCGAGGGGATGGAGGGGAGGAGGCGGGGGAAAGAGGGGAGGGATGGATGAAGGGTAAGAGGGAGGGATGAGGCGGTGGGAGCCCCGTCCTTGGGCTGGCTGCGGCGCGGGAGGGGAGGCAGCTCCTGCGGAAAGGAGGAGAGGAGGCAGAGAGGGGATGTTGTTAAACAGTTTCTTACCGTAAGAGGGAGTTGGGACCCAGATCTTTCGAGTTAATCACACAACAAACTTAGATCATCGCAATAAAAAGGAGCTCGGCTCACTCTGCCTCCTCTAGTGACCAGCTGTGCACAGGGTCCTTCCGAGGAGCCGTCTCCTTTTCTCCTCCCCGCCAGCCGCCTGGGGCGGGGGGGCGCCAGCACCATGTGGACCACCCAACTCCTGCCCGGCTTGCTGCTCCATCAGCTGCTGCTGCTTCCCATCACCATCCCCGTGGCAGGTTAGTTAATCTATCCTTTCCCTAGCCACTCACCGCGGCATCGTTCTCCCTGTCCCTCGCTGCGCCGGGGCGCGGGTGGGTGCTCGGGGCGGAGCAGGTGGGACACGCGGAGATACACCAGCGCCCGCAGCTCCTACCTGAGGGCAGGAGCAACCACCCGGCGTCCAGGCTGGGCATTGCGCGCATCGGCGCCCGCCTGGCGCCTTCTGCGCCCGCGGAGAGATGCAGTGCGGAGCGGAAACAGCGCGGAGGGTCGGGGCGAGCCCGCGATCTTGCGGCGAGGTGTACGCGGAGGGCACGGCCGGTTTGGCGGTTGGAGGAGGGGTCGCTGCTTCCTGCCACCTCCGCCCCGGGCGAACGGGAGCTCGGAGCCCTGGGGAAGCCGAGAGGAGAGGAAGGGAATCCCGTGGTTGTCCATAGGCGCTCTATTCAAGACGTGAACGTGTACGTTTATTTTTCGAGTGGTAGAATATATGTTAAGCAACAAAAGTTGACAGGGAATACCCAAAACACGGGATAGCACGCTGCTAAAAGGGAATATCCTTGCTGAAATGCAGGATCATGAACATGCTATTCCACGACTCAACTACTTGTATTTTCATGAGATGTTCCCCATGAGCTATGGGGCGGGGACGGCAAGGGAGGGAGGGCTGGGAGGAGGGGTTTAGCGCGGCTTTGCTGAGAGAAGGACTCAGAATGACACATCATCTATGGAAACAAAAGGGAGGTTTTGAAGGAGAGTGCTGCAAACCCTGCACACTGGGCTGATGAGGGGTAAAGCAA
>WYDI02013633.1:0-16107 GCA_009867235.2 Psittacus erithacus
CTGTGGTATGGAATACCTCTTTGGCTAGTTTGGGTCAGGTGTCCTGTCTCTGCTTCCTCCCGGCTTCCCTTCCTCCCAGGGCAGAGCATGAGGCTCACAAAGTCCTTGGTCAGTGTAAACATTCTAAGCAGTAGCTACAAACATTGGTGTTATCAGCACTGTTCCCAGACAGAAAGTCAAAAACACAGCACTGCATCAGCTACTAAGAAGAAGAAAAATGACTGCTACTGCTGAACCCAGGAAAATACACGCATAGCTGTGTGTATGTATACAGGTTTATATATAAAAGTGATCTCTAATCATCCTGTTTAAAGAGATAAAAAGGTATATGTGTGAGTATGCATGCTCTTGAATATATTTATGTGTTTGCATGTAACACAGTAAATAATGTGTTCACAAATACAAATGAAAGACGCAACTTCTTCAGAAAGTCAGTACTTGCACCAGATTTTACTTTTTCACTGGCAATTTCCATTTTGTTTTGGAACTGAACAGTGAAGAATGGTCAGAGCACTGGGTGAAAAAACCACATCTATGCATCATAGGTATTTTTAATCTGAGAAAGTATCTAATACTGCTTTGGAGGGATAGGAAGATTAAGGGGAGGGCCAGTATGAATAGAATGGTTAGAATATGAATGACAGGGAAGACTGGGGAGTGGATGTTATGAACAGAAAAAACCCTCTCCCTTTCTCAGGAGCTCTAATATCACTCTGTGAGATGCATGGCTCACTGAATACATGGAACTGAGAGATCCAGAGAGATAACTCCCTGAAAATGGAAAGAAAAGACAGTATGATGAAAAAAGGATTTGACAAAAAAGGAAATAAAATCTGTCCCCCAAAATGTCACAAACCTAAACAGTTCCATGTGTAAATATCGTATGTGTACTATTTGTCCAAGATTATTTGTTTTTCATGAGGGATTTCATCCTTAGGCTTTTCTGTTCAGACCCCTGAAAGCTCAGTCAACATGTGTTATTAGATGGAACTTGGTTTAGATTCAGACATGTCTTCCTGGAGATATAAACACCTTATGTAAACTATTCAAATAAAGGTGAAGAAAATACCTTTACTTACGGCAAAAGCAAGACTCACTTGTGGACTATTTCTAATATAAAATAGCATAAGATTTAATGAATGAACACAAGATATATTTTTCCCCAAATCTGTAATTTCAGGGCTCTGTTTTCTCTTTGAACACAACCCATGATTAATCTCAGTGTAGGATTTACAAAATCCGCTTTTAGCCATAGGATATACTCAAAAAAGAGAAAGTAATATGTGGCTTGTGCTAAACCTAGCAGCTTTGGCAATTAATCAACTTTATTCATTGATCTAGTCAAGTGAAATAGTTTTCTAGTTAAGCTGAGGAGTCATTACTGCAGTTTTGAATTCTAATACGTATCCAGTCAAATGGGCTTCAGAATAAAGAGGCCAGTGTGATTTATTTGTAATCCCTGTAGTTGCTTTTTTATTTGCTCTTTCAGATTGCAGACACTGAAGAATGTGATACTTTCCCAAACCTTTGGATTATTTCCGTGCCGAAGATTTGACCTTAATGCTCTGTCTACATGCATAATAAAATCAGATGGGTTTGAATGATCCTGGTACAGTGACGCATTCTTGATTCTGTGTACTTATTTGAAGCATGCAAGTGTGGTAACTTACGACGACTCTCTCTGCCTGCACATGATTGGGCTCATGTTGACCCTTAATGCAGGATGACATTATAAGTCCTGTTTATCCTAGGAGCATGATCAGCAGGGGAGTGAGTTGGTCAAGCTCCCTTTCACTGCTCTTGGGATGTCTCAGCCATGCTTTTATTTCAGCATCTCTCTCCAAATGTATTTCAATTAAAATTAAATGAGGCAGAGACCTTAAAATACCACATTGTAAATTCCTTACCAAGGAGGAACCCAAATTTCAATATTTCATTGGAAACAGTCTCCAGCCGAATGCAATCCCTAAATGAGCTTTTTTCTGCTCACATCCTAGCCCCACTGGCCTCTCCTTTTTCATGCCATCATTTTGATATTTAAGAGCCCTGAGCCATAAACCTCAAGAAGAGACCTCTGATGAGACCACACCGAGGAAATACGCATACCTAGTTGCTACTGGCATTCCTTTCATCTATTTGGAGTGTGTGTGTAAGGGACCAACTGAATACCCAGGGCTCTAAAATGAATTTCAAGCAGAATGGAGCCTGAGCTTTTAAATGAGGAGAGGGAACAGAAAGCAGATGGTTGGAAATAATATTGAAGGAATACCATTACATTTTCATTTTATTTTATATAAAGTTAAGGATGAGGGCAAGAACGAAAATATTGTATGAATGTGAATATGCACTGAATAGGACACCTAATAGAATACTGGACTTTAAAACATGGTTTTAGCATAAGCAAGAAAGACCCTCAAGTCTGAAGCAATCTGAATCCTAGGAAAGACAGGCAAAATCTCCCCACGTCTTCTGCAGCGTCATATACTGAAAATGCTATTCTACATATAGGAGTACACTGTTCACCAGATGATTTTAAACTATTTTACAAAGCTTGTCAGCATCACTGCATGTTTCACTAAGAATATGTGGGACCAGAAAATGAAATGGTTTGGTGAAAGTCTCTTCAAGGTGGGCAGTAGTCCACATCTTATGCAACTGCTTTACCATGTCTCCCCTGCTTATGAGATTATGATAATATTGACTATCATTAGCTCCCACTGCATTTTGATGTTCTTGTCATTCTATAACTCAACGAACAAAGATATACTGAAAAATAAACAAAATGCTTAGGATCACCTGGCCACAAGGATGAGTAGCAAGTACTTCTGTATAAGAATGAAATGAATGGCTGTCTTGCAGTACACACAGACCAATCTAGCAGATTAACAGTCACAAAAACTTACTTCTGATGTCAAGTTCAGATGCAAGAGCTAGTCAAGTGCATCACTAATATCAGCTGTAAGATGAAGACTGTCAAACACTAGAATAAAAATATTTAGCAGGAAAATCAGAAATAATTGCTAACTTTGGGTCAGGTCTTATAGTCCCAATGTGCTTTAGCTACTCTGCCCTGATCTTTACAGAAACATATGAACCAGAGGTCTTTTGTTCAAATGTGAATCTCTAATCCTTTTGTTTTCCCCTTCCAATTTAAAAGGAGCTTTCAAGAGCAGTAATTAGCTAGAACCAAGAAACACTGCACTTTGACCTCCACTGCTGAAAAATTCTATGTCAACTCTGAACAATTTTATTCTTACTTTTATTATATCAGGGGCTGTGCTTTTTTGAATTATATGATTATACATAGCAACCTTGCACATAGCATGGTTCTCTTCTCACCTCTTGGGTTTACATTTATATATGCTTGTAAAGCATTACTAATTAGGGACTTGGATCCTGACTATGCATATGAAGGCCATAGGTTTCTTTTTAGTTCCTGTGCCTCAAATTAGTATTCTTTTTATACCATATAAAACAAACTCTTTCCAAGGTTATCCCTGACAAATAAAAGAAAAAATGTTGTAAAAACCAAAATTAGTAAGCTATATAGCAAGAAGTACAGCATCAGGCAGAACAACAACATTGCTTATTATGAGATAAAAATATTCAGTGATCAGTAAGCCACACTTCCTTAAGTAGACCAAAGGAAAGATGAAGACAGATTCCATAAGAAGACAGGTCATTTAATTTAATGAGTTACTAAATATTACCTAAGCCTCAGGCCCAGGAAAAGGAGGCAGCTACTTCTGAATTGAGCAGAGACAATATTTTGCTATCTGAAGACAGATCACAGAATCTCATATAAGAAAAAATAAGATGGTTCCTGGATATCGTGAAACAACTTATCAAAACAAATCAAAGCACTGTTGGGAGCTTTAGAAATCCACTGAAAACACTGAATAATAAAGGCATACATTTATAAAGGCTTTAAATCAGTGTGGCATTTAACACATGATCAGGGAACAGGATAGATACTTGTAAAACCTCTTCTACTCGAGGCAACTTTGAGGGTCCATGGATACTATGATCTAGAGAAATGTAGTTATCTAGTAAATACTTCTAATGTTATTTATAACATTCTTTTTCAAAATATTCAAAGAAACAAGATAATACCCGATACTCCAGTATGTTAGTATTCAAACATCCTAAATCAAGTTAGTCTGTTCTATGACTTCTCTGACTTATCAGGCTGCATCAGAGAACAGAATGGTCCACTGTCGCATATGGAAACTCATAACTCGCCAGTAGCCACCCTTCTTGAAAATTCTCCTAAAACAGCTACATCAACTTCAAGAGGTGAAATTGTCCTAGAACAGAACTTCAGGCTATAAAAATAAATCTACAACATAATTATTTTGGGGAACAATCGGCAATTAGGAAGTATTAAATTCAAGGACAGAGTCAGGCACTTTATGGCTTTGCTAAAAGTCAGAAGTATGATTTACTTTTTCTGTTTGATTAGGTCATCAGAAAAATAGCACAATTAGGAATAATAATAAAAACCTTGAAGTTCAGTGAAGACACCAGCCAACTTTCTCTCACAAAGGGGAAACATATGTGCCTTTGAACAACCCATAACATAAAATATGCTTCAGATACCATATGCTATCTTTCCTCTTTGGATCTCATTGTAGAACCTGTAACCCCTATAAACTTTTTTTCACCAATTGCTTCTCTTCATCCATCAGTCATACTCACATTACTTAGTTGCATATTTGCATTTTGGACATAATTTTTTTTATCAGACGTGACACAGTCATAAAATCTATTCCAGTAAGCTGTGCAAAATTAACAGATGAAATGGTGCGTTAGGTTTGTTTTCACCACCATGATCATTAAGTACAAGGCTGGCTCATTATGGGGAGACAATGTTTAATCATCCTCCAAATTTTGCAGATGGATTTACATCTGTGCATCTCCTCTTCTGTGATGCTCAATAGCCAGGCACAGTCTGTTCCAACCATCTGCAAACAGGACTGAGTTCAGCAGGCTTCTCTGACCTAGCAAAGCATTTTAATATGTGTTTGTGTCTTGTTGGTTTTAGAGGAGTTTAAGCCCATACTTAAAGCCAATAAACCTACACTCAGGGCACATGGTAATGGAAATTGGCCTTGTGCTTTGATGTTTTTGTGAGCTGGAGTTCACCATGAGCTATGAGGGTTATACCAAGATGCAGAAATCCAGACAATTGCATCTTGATTAGCCAGTGCTGCTACTGCCAATGAAGGGCTGGGAAGAACAAAAAATGGAAGAATCCCCAGAGTATCAAAAAGTAGGAACAAATGGTGAATAGCCATTTTCTTCACAAGATTAGAAGACATTCTAAGAAGAATTAAAAATATATATCAGCCTATGCTTACCATTTCCTTGTCACATTCTTGGCAACAACCTGGGGTTAAATTATGCTTAAGGGAATCTTATTTTGGTTTAATTTCTCATCTTAATTATTTCCCTCCCAAAAGGATGAATCATGGGGGAGGCACTGCAGTGCCTTGAGGTTCTTTTTCTCAAATGAGACAAATGAGCAATGACACCCAGGATTTTGCCAGTGGGGCTCCGTTCCAGCCTTGCCTTTCAGCTGCTTGGCTGAAGAAACTGTGAAAAACATAACCTGGCATCTCACAAAGAGGAGCATAGAATCATAGAATCACAGAATGGTTAGGGTTGGAAAGGACCTTAAGATCACCTAGTTCCAACCCCCCCTGCCATTGGCAGAGGAGCCTCACACTTAAGACTCCAGTCCCCGATCATCCTCATGGCCCTCCTCTGGACTTGTTCCAACAGTTCCATGTCCTTTTTATGCTGAGAACACCAGAACTGCACACAATACTCCAAGTGAGGTCTCACGAGAGCAGAGGAGAGGGGCAGGATCACCTCCTTCAGCCTGCTGGTCACACTGCTTTTGATGCAGCCCAGGATACAGTTGGCTTTCTGGGCTGCAAGTGCACACTGCCGACTCATGTTCATTTTGTCATCAACCAACACCCCCAAGTCCTTCTCCACAGGGCTGCTCTGAATCTCTTCTCTGCCCAATCTGTAGCTGTGCCAGGGATTCCTCGGACCCAGGTGCAGGACCTTGCACTTGGCCTTGTTGAACTTCATGAGGTTGGCACTGGCCCACTTCTCAAGCGTGTCCAGCATCAGTGATGCTCCTCTTTGTTCACTGTTCATCATACTTGATCCAGGACTCATCATGAAGGAAAATGAGTCAGGTGAAGTACTTCAAGGCCCTTTTACTAGGTGTTAACCAAGAAGTAAATACTGATCCATTTTTTACAAAGAAACAAAGGTTGTTTCAGAATCCAGGCTACAACACTGTTTGAGCTAGCTGGAAAAAACTGAGTATGTAGAACAGGCTTTCACTAGTGGCAGTGAAGAAAACAATTATGGGCAGGTGTGGATCAAATATGAAAACCTTTTCCTAAATGAAAAATGTAGGAAAACCATTCAACAGAGGAGAGAAAATAAATGCTACAGTATTATTTGTACTTTCTGAGGATGGAAGATATGGAACATCCCAATGTAAACACAGAAATCCTAGATGAATGACAGTAAAAGGATCCAGATGACGCTGAAACTGGTCCTGTTAAATGAGACTTCTTGCTGTCTAATCTTGCATAAAGTTAGTGACAGAGCTATGAGGCAAAGCACCTTTCTCCTCAAATTAGTATTAAAAGAAAACGAGTTGTTAGTATTCATTTTATCTGACTTTTAAAAATATAACCTACCATGTAGTAAAAAAAAAGAAAACTTTAATCAGATTATTTTTAACACTCCCAAGTAACATGCTTTGGGGGCCTTTTCTGCAAGGATAAAATTAAAAAAAATTGTTCAAACTTTCTCCCTTTGAGCAATCTCCTAACAACTTGCTGTTCCGTCTCTTTCCCTTTATTGCTCAGGAAGGGCATAGTTACATTTAATTCATGTTATGAAACTTAGGGCCTGCACCTTTCTTATTCTGCATTTAAGAGACTTGCAGATTCATTGTCATGCTCTAAATACAAATCAGCCAATACATAAATAATGATGCATTATTATTTTATTATCATTAATAAATAATAGCAACAACAAGAAATTCTGCCTGAGTCAGAACTCCACAGTTTGACTCCAAGACTGGAGTTTATTCTCTGATGGGAAGAGAACCAGTAATGATGGGACCAGTGTATGAGAGGCACCTATCTCGTATTGATTACCCAATTTTTCCCAGGATTGTGTTGCATTACAGGAAGGGACTTGATTCAGGAAAGCCATAGGCTTATGTGAGTAAACCTGTGCTGTAGGTTCACGCCTGTGGACATGCAGAAAAACCCTGACTGCAAGTTGTACGGAAATAAGCACATTGTTCTCCCTGTCTTCCCAGGGAAAGAGGATGGTCTTTTAAATAGCCTTGAAAGCAGAAATTTTTCATGCTGGAGGCAAATTCACATTAATAGCAGTCAGAGACTAGTTAATAATGTGGACCTCTGAGACAAAGGCCTTTGCTGTTTAGCTACAAATAAAGTAGCGGATGGGCAACTTCCGTCTGCCTGTAAATAAATAATGAGAAAGATTAGTGGCAACAGCAAAAGCTAGAAGCTCAAAAGAGGATTAATGTGATGATTTCCAGCAAGACAGCTTTTTTCCACAAGCTCTAGAAAAGCTACATCAAGAGTAATCTAAGCTTTTATTTCCAACAATGCCAGGAGGAGGTTTCACAGCCAAGAATCCCTTTCTTCCATCCTAGGGTATGCTGAAGGAGCTCACATCACTTCCCCACACAGCCCTTCTACTGCTTTGCAAACCAAGTACCGGGTTATCAGACAGGGACAATAACCAGAGTGATTTCTGAGCAACCACTGTATTTAATCATGGGACTTGGAAGTATAGCTACTATTGTATCAAGGTGGGAGAACACTGCCAACTCCATGACTACTCCAGCTGGCAGCAGCACTGTTCAGGGACAGCGCAGACAGAACTTCCAGTACCTCAGGCACTGAGGTGCTGCCAGGTTTTGCATACAAACCCAAAGTGTCATGTGCTGCTTAGGACTTAGAAGGTGATGTTCAGAGGTCAGATTCAGCTCCATGAGTTTGTAAGAAGGCCAAGCACCAGGTGCTTCAAGACAAAAGCCTCTCATTAAACTCCCATGCAATTTTGCTTTGCAAAAACTATTCTGCAGGCTTTGTCTGGGGAGCTCAGATTTCACCTGGAGTGCTTCTTTATCACTAATGTTAACATCAAAATGGCACATATGGGATAATCATTGAGACTGCCATCTCCTAAGACTCCCCTCAGTATTGAATGGTTCATCTAGAGAGCATCCAATGTGAAATAATCATTGAGAAAAAAGAATCTGGTTTCTCCTGGACAGATGTCCCCTCCCCAAAAGCCACCGCAATTTGGTCCAATTCCACAGATAAAATGACCTATGAAGATCACTGTTTCTTATAGCTCAAATCCAGCACATGATGGCAAAGGATGTTGATAGGGCTGTTAGCCCTGATGAAGATGCGCCATGTGTGCAGGATTTCATGTCAGAAGACTGTGAATCTGGCATGTTCCAAGGCACATGCATAGTGAAGAGCTCAAAAATTAACAAAAAGAAGAAGGACTTAAAATAACATGATCAAGGAAGTCTGAGCCCTGGAAGTTTTGAACTGAATTCCAAACTCTCTGAGTCAAGATACACTGGTGCAGAACCACAGTTTGCTGACAAGCGCAGACAATGTATTTTCACAAAATGAATTTGTTTCTTACATTCAGAAAGCTTTTGTCAATAAAGAAAACTGAACACATTGGGAAGCTTAGGAGAAGCTTAAAAGTGTTTCAATCATCATATTTGCACTATCATCTTTGCATGAGTTCATAGCAAAACAAGAAAATAGGTACAAACTGTTACAAGTAGTAGAGAAAAATGATGTAGGAAGGAAAAGGGAAGGTAAAGGAATACCTATAAAGTTAAGTTGATTCTAAAGCTGTCCTTAATAATGCAGATTACCTACATAATAAGCACAGTTTGAACGCAGCAACCTATATTGCAGTGATTTCATACTGTCCACAAAGATCAACATTAAACATGGATCCAACAGAATGATCATATCACTAGTGACATAAAACGTAAGTAGCTACTTTGTTTACCTTAAAGTACATGATTTAGCAATACCAGGCATGAAAGCCAAACGCAGAATTGTCCTAAGATGTTGAAAACTCATGCAAGAATCTCTTAATTTGATGTTTTATCAGGTTAAATTTCAATGAACTTTCAAGACATTAAAAAGCCACTGTACTGCCTGATTGTAACAGAAACCAAATGATCACTACTGCACTGCTGTCCAGTTATACAAGCAAATGTCACACTTGACTCTCAGACAGCCTTACTCTACAGTGACAATAACTCCCTTCAGACAGATTGTTTAGTGCCTCCTTGGAGGAAATGTCAGGTCAAGTCTGAAAGTGTTTAAATGCAACAGTGCAGAAAAAGTAAAAATGTGAGGGGAGAAATAAAATCATCCATTCGTATGATCTGCTTTCTATTACCTTTTTTCTCAGGGCTATTACCAATGTTATCTCCAATGGCATCCAATGATGTACCTCAGAAGAAACCCTCCCGCACTCTGTGGCTCTGGTACTATCATGACAACCTGTCACCAGTACGCCGAGACATGTGTAAGAGAAGGTTTCCTTTCAACCAGCCTTCATGGTTCAACCTTCCTATGCTGTTCTGTATTGTCACCAGAGACAGTGGGATCTGAATCTCTGCACTTACCCAACTTGAAACAGCCACTGATAATTAATTTCCACTGAGGGCTTCAAACACTTTCATACATATATTTAGACTCTTTGTTATAATGTTTTGATAGACCATATGATTTTTAGGCAGCTGAAATAGCCATGATTTTTCCAGCAGCGCTCATTTGCCCTGATGAGCAATGTGGCAGGGCAGCTTCCTCCACATGCCTTTTGCTGCCTTGTGTGTGACTGATGCTGTCAGGCAAAGGAATGTTCCTCATGTACTTCAAATAAAATAAAGGATTTTTACAGAGGATCTCAGCTAACCTCCCACAGTAACCTCCAAATTCTAAAATAAGCTCAACTTCTACAAACCAAGAGGAATTCAGATGGGGAGCTCATTAAACAAATGCAATCTGAATCTGAGTTGAGTTTATGGTTTGGAGGCTTTTTCTTTTTACAAACAATTTCTATCTTCTATTGCAAATTGAATGTCACAAGAACATCAGGTTTTTCTGCAAGGAGCTAGCTAGACATGTTAGAAGTAGAATGATTATTTGTGCATGCTGCATTTTGCCATTCTTTATGAGTTATTAGCCTAGTACTCTAAGAGATCTGCCATACTCTTTTAGACAACCATTAAAAGATGTTACATGAAATAAAATATTATAGAATCATAGAATGGTTTGGGTTGGAAAGGACCTTCAGATCACCTAGTTCCAACCCCCCTGCCATAGGCAGGGATGCCTCACTCTTGGATCCATGTGCCCAAGGCTCTGTCCAACCCGGCCTTGAATGCTGCCAGGGATGGAGCACTTACCACTTCTTTAGGCAACTCATTCCAGTGCCTCACCACCCTCACAGTAAAGAACTTCTTCTTTATATCTAACCTGAACTTCCCCTGTTTAAGTTTAAACCTGTTACCCCTTGTTGCTACAGTCCTTAATGAAGAGTCCCTCCCCAGCATCCCTATAGCCCCCCTTCAGATGCTGGAAGGCTGCTATGAGGTCTCCATGCAGCCTTCTCTTCTCCAGGCTGAACAGCCCCAACTTTCTCAGCCTGTCTTCATACGGGAGGTGCTTCAGCCCCTTTAGCATTGCCAACAATTACAGGCTGACTATTTCTTGAAAACAATTTTCTTCTAAAAACATAAACTGAAATTTATAAATGTGGCCCTTGTTCTTTAAAATACAAAGATCCTGCTGTTTTCCAAGGATATACATACTAAGTCTTCCAAAGCTTAATGCCGGAATTATTCCAACAGGGTCCTATAATGACTTAACATTATTTAATCTTTTTCTGTTGGTTCTGACTTGCCTTTAGAGCAGTAAAAAAATCGCTTCTGTTCAGGAAGTCTTTTTCATTTGTTTTGATGTGACTGATTTAAAAAAATATTAAAGATGGAGGATTAAAAGTGCAGGAATAAGATACTCAGGGATAGATTCCTATCTTTTTACTCTTAGGAGTGAGTCCATTGACATGAAAGTAACAACTGTGGGCAATGCTGATGCTAGAGATGGACTCCAGCATTCATCAGAAATCCTGGGACAGCATCCAGCACTCCCTACCTCGATTGGAGCTCCTTCAAATTTCACCTTGCAACGTATCTATGAAGTGTTTTTAGCCAACTGAGGCTGTAGGTCTATAAATGTAAGTAGACAAATTTAATTTGTTACATTTGAAATGCTTTTTTGCAACAAGGCATCAACTACTAAAGCTTCATCTGGTGCTGTGGATTTCTCTTTCTCCTTTTGAGCCCTAATTGTGGCTTCAAACTTTCCTGAAACCTTCATCCCTAGAAAGCTCTCTGTCTCAGGGCCTGTATGGAATGATTTGCTTTAGATCCTTTGGCTCAAATGTTACTGCTTCTACTCTCGTGACCTGGAGCTTGAGTTAGGTCCAACAAAGTGTCATTTGGTGGGTGTCAGTACAGGCAAAACATTAAGAAGTAGTCAGGAAATGGGAAGCAGGCCCTTTTAAATACAGAACATAGCTCAAGAACTGGCTTGCATCAAGTCTAACTCTTACTTCTTCCAAACTGATCTTCCCAGTCCTAGCATGAAGCCTGTCTCTTCTGAGGTCCCAAGGGTTTCGTTAATGAAGGACAAGACCCTTCTAAAATCAGAAATGCAATTTGAAGTCAGAGTTGGTCACCCTATTTGGACTCCCTTCATGTACATATATACTCATGTACATATTGGGTACACTGCCTCCTTAGAGAAGAAGGAGATGATTTTGAGGCTACTTTTAAAAGAGGACTGCCAAAACCTTCCCATGTTTATTGAAATGTTTGGAGGCTTTCCAGTGTGGGCGGCATCTCAATTGTGGTAGCTAGCAAGTCTTTTACAGAACTTGGCACCACTGCTACTAACATGCAGTGGTATGGAAGAAACAACAGTTAAATGTAATTCAGAAGCACTGTAAGTACTGTATCATGTTGTTTGTAAACAAGACTCAGCAGGTAGAAAGTTTGGACTGGCAAAGTCATTCTGGGAAATTGGTCACCAGTGAGAAGACCTGAGGAGAAATAATGTGAGTGTTTGAGGGTTTCTTTTCTGTGAACAGGGCCTTTTCAGCTTGCACACTCCTCTCTAGTTCACCAGAATTAAACATTTTTCCTTCAGCTGTCCTCTGTGTTCTCTCCACTTTCCCTGGCTGCTTTTATTCTTTGCTTTCTGCCACTTCCAGCCTTTTTGCCCCTTTTTTTCACCACAAGGCCACTGACCACCTTATGACCATCTGCTCCCTCTGGTCTTGCTCCCTGTTATGCTTTCTGAACTGGGAGTCTCAGCTTGACTTTATCTTACTTGGTCCCAGCCGAAAGGTAGGGGTTTGACCCAAACCAGCCATCCACACACCCTCTCCACACTGAGGAGACAGGCATTCCCAGAGCATGGGACAGTCCATCCTCAGAGATGGATGCATGCAAACTCTCAAATTAAAGGCAAACCCCATCCACAGAAGCTATGGTTCTACCATCTCACACTCCACCACCTTCTAGCCAGCTGCTACAAAACAACCAAAACTGGCATGAAAGGATACTCCCGAGTCTGGTCTCTTGGGCCTTTTTATCTAACCACTGATTTTTTATAAACTTTCAGTGACTTATTTCCTTTATTCGTTCAGAATTTCTTTGCAGTCAGAGCAAGGATGAAGAAAAGGATGCAGAAAAAGAAAACAATTAAGCAATGGGACTGCCTTTAGGCAAACCTGACAAGAAGTATTTTATTGATTTTTTCTAAGCAACTCCTTACTATAGCCCCACATTCATTGATACTTCTTAATCCATACATATAAATCTATACTTTATGTCTTCATCTTCTTCTATCACAGCACTGAATGCATTTTTTTGCCTTTTTGACCTCAAGAGTCTCTCCTTTTCTGATAGACATCACAAGCTCTACTGCTAAGAAATGGTTTTCTTAACACATTGAGTATGATTACTCTGTTCTTAACAGCCATTCTCTCACTCCTTCTCTAACACATGAAACATAGCCTGCTTGAAGTCTCATAACCCCTTCCCATCCACTGCTAATCCTTCGGCACATATGCTTCAAATGCTAATGCATATAGAGACAGTGACATCTTGCACATTCAGCCTGCTTTCAAAGGGGCACCTTGATTCTCCATCTTTGCACTAAACCCTTCAAAACCTTTCCATTACACTCAGCTTTGTAGAGGCTGCAATTTCCTATACCCTCACTTAGTTCTCTTACTGTGTCCAGATTTGGGTGCCAGGAAGGAGCAAGGCAAATGGTCAGATGTTGAAAATACATGACTTGTGAGAAAACATGTTAGTTGCCTGTCTGAGAGAAGGCCAAGGGATGACAAGATGTGATTTACATCAGATGAGTGAAAAAAGACTGCTACAATCAGCTCTCCACACCTACTGTGAAGACAACATGTAACAGACTTCAATTTCAGCAAGGAGCTCATAGGAAAATCAGAACAGATTGCTTGGGAAGGCTGTGAAGATGCCATCACTGAAGGTGTCTAAGGAAAGATAAGAAGTTTGTCAGAAGCAAAGCAGGTGTATTTGACTCTGTGCCCGGAGGATTCGCTAAGCACTCTCTTCATGTCTCTTCTATTATATTACTCCATGACTCAAAGATAAACACCTGTTAAGTAGCTCCATTGTGCTCCTTCAAATATCTCTACACAAACCTCATTCAGCATAGTCCAGGAGAAAAAAGGATCAGTGCTTACCATAAATTGCACTCTCTTCTTCTACCTATGCAGGCATATTAACCCATGCCGTTTGGATCACCTTTCTCATATCAGCCTTCTGACTATACTGACCACATTAATAAACATAAAATCCCAAGTCCTACATTGTACAGCACAAATGACATTCAAGAAAGACAGCCATGAGTGGAATGGTGCTTCCCCTTGAAGCCACTCACATACCCTTCCCAAAAAGGGGATACAGAGTATGTGGAAGCAGCTAGTCAGTTCCAAATCACGCCCAAGATGCACTCAGAAGTGCTTGCTGTTTTGCAGGCAAGCCTGGCTTATGGCAGCAGGGGTATTCTCCATGTTTTTCTTTTCCATAGTCTCTTAACTGTTCATTAAAGAAAGGAAAATTTTATTACCTAACATGATGCCTGAGTTCAAGTCTTGTTGGACAATTTGTTCTATGAGCCATTTGGGGGAAATTTAGAGAAAAGTAATTACCTTTTTTCCCTAACTTTAGTTTTTACTTAGAAAATGCAGTAGCAATAGCAGTACAATAGCAGTAAAGGACTTCTGTGCCCTCAAGCATGTCAATTTTTTCCAGTTACGATCATCTGATCCAATGCAAAACACTCAATCTCCCTAGAACTTTTGCCTGTTCTGACAAAGTTTTTCTTTTTCAAGCATACGACCAAAATGCTACATCAAAAAAGGAACTGAGAAGAAAAGCACTGAAAGCTTCTTACTACTGAGAATAGGACACAGGCTTTCTGGGACATCTTCCATACTGATACAGACAAAAAAACCTGGAACTGCTCACAAATAATGAACTTAACTGTCATTTCTTACAACACTAAAAGCTCCAGCACTTCTGCCTTGGGTTTTAGGAACAACTGTGGGTTGTGAAGCTCTGATAAAGGCTATCTAGTAGGATACAGTAAATTAAACCATCCTTCAATTGTCTTGGATGTCAGGGGATGCCACGCAACCTTTGGCACTGCAATAGACTCCTGTAGAGAACAAGCTGAACACTGGTGGTAGGCAGGTGGTCTGGAGTATCCATCATTGCCCCTTTTTCCAGCAAGACCTCTTTGATCACAGCCCCAGGATGGGGCTTATCCCGTTCTCCCTCCTCATGTGGCTGAGCCAGATCCCCTTGTCTTATCTAATCTTTTGCTACACATAATATCTAACCTTCTGGTCTTACTACTGTTTCTGCTACCCCATCCCTTCTTTTGTAATAGTGCGATGAACTGGAAAAAGGGTGGCTTGGTCTGCCAACCAGCAATGTTTATTGGGATGAAATGTGTCTTATCTCCTCTCCGTACTAGTCCATATATATTTACGAGAGAGGGAGCTTTCCTTCAGATCTCTTTGTTTTCTTTTCATGTGTGTCCATCATCTCTGACACAGCACCTTGGATCAGTGAAAACTATAAATGCTACAGTGACATTTTTACAGGACTGATAAAATCATCAGTTCAGATCAATCTTTGTGAAAAATAGAAGAGGAAAAGAGCTGTTCTGGCACTAACACACCTGATACTGTTGAGCCACGCAAAAAAAGGTTTGTGAAAACACTGGTAATACCATCCCTAACGGTTGTAGGCAGTGGATTACCTTTCATGCTTTTTTTCTTATGGTTTATGAACACATGTATTTTTGTGCTTATCTGAAGACTTTTTGTCACTCACTTTTCTTCTTAAAATCTTGTGCTTAATTATGTCATTAATGTGGGCTTCTTTGGCATTAAAAAAAGAAGATGAAGATGATCACATGAAAGAAAGCTGCAATAGAGTAATTTTGGTCCTGAACTGCAATATATCTAGACCCAGTTGGCACATTTGGCCACATATGGGCACTCCTTCTAAGCGTGAGACACCCAGCTAGCCAGAGAGACCCAGAACTAGCTGCACAGCATCAACCGGCTCTATGGAGCTTACCCTTCCCCACATCTGGAGATGCTGGAGATGCTGGAGAGTGACTCTTCAATAGGGACTGCAGTGACAGGACAAGGGGTAATGGGTTCAAACTTAAAACAGGGTAAGTTCAGGTTAGATATATGGAAGAAGTTTTTTACTGTGAGGGTGGTGAGGCACTGGAATGAGTTGCCCAAGGAAGTTGGGAATGCTTCATCCCTGGCAGTGTTGAAGGCCAGGTTGGACAGAGCCTTGGGTGACATGGTTTGGTGTGAGGTGTCCCTGCCCATGGCAGGGGGGTTGGAACT
>WYDI02013634.1:0-38181 GCA_009867235.2 Psittacus erithacus
CCATCCCTCTGGGAGCTGAGGGAGGAAGGGGTGGGGGGGCAGTGAGTGGGCTGTGTGGCAGGCCTTAAACCACGACAGTGGGGAAGAAATCTGAGATGGATTTATAGAGGATATGACAAAAGCATGAACAGAAGACAGTATCATGGAAAGGGAGTAGACAATCTATGTAAAGAAAAGGATGGGAAGCTGCATAAAAGATATGTCAAAAACAATGAGAACAAGAATGGCAAGAAAAAAGTTTTTATAGTCTGGCAAGAACAGTTGCCATAGAGGGCAGGAGGCAAAAGCTGTGTTGGAAAGGGTATGCGTTGGAAAGAGAGAATAAGAAAAATTACTGATTCTTGTTGTAAACAAGCTACCTGATAAATCTAAAATGAAATCGAAAAGGGAGTTAAGGCTGTACTTGGAGAGGAAAGAAAGGTCAAAGGTGATATTTTCTAAGACTGAAGCATCTAAAGCAAATTGTACCATGAGGGGAAAGTCAAAGTAGAGTGGGAGGTTAAGGATAAGAGTAAGAGCAAGTCTGTGTGTGGGAACAAAGGACGTGAGGAGCTGGTCACTGGAGCATGTGGACAGGATTTGGAGGAGAGAGCAAAGGAGAAATGTCAGTGTCTATGACAGAAAACAGTGCAAGATCTGTCAAAGGAGGGAGAAAATGGAGATGCATGCCAAGGTGAGGAAGGAAGGTCATGACTTGCGTTGCCTATGCTTTCTTGGCAAAAGAGCAAAATTCTAGCAGAAACAGTAGTAAAGGCAAGAAACAGGAGAGATATGAGAAATGAGTTAAAAGTGGTAAAAAGTCATCTGAGACTGTGGTCCTGGGGTTCAGTTAAGCTAGAGCTCGGTATCTTGGAAGTCATTAAAGCGGAAAGGATGATTTTGCTGTGGAGCTTGGCAGGAGAGATTGGATACAATGAAAATGGATGGATAATGTGTATGTTGGTGGTAAGCTAGTAAAAGAGAATGGATTAATGGAGCTTGAACTAGAAAAGAGGAACCAAAGGCACCAAGGTGGAGGAAAGCAACACAAAATGTGTGGAAGAAAGCCTGCATTTGGGCCTTTAATAATGATTCAGCTTTATAAAGCAAGAGCAGCCATCTGACTTGGTGTTGACTGATAACAATACTGAAAGGTGGGTTTTGATTCCTTAAGCTTCAAAATTCATTTTCCAGATCGTAGGGGGAAGACAGATGAAGAAAGCTCATTCACCCTCTGTGATTACCTCTCAGATGATACAAACTTATGTACTGAAGGACATGTGCAACCTGAGTACCAACGCAAACAAATCCCCTGCCAATTCAGTTGCTGCACAAATGATAATACTAGCCCCAGACTGCAACATAAACTGAACTGCTTTATTAGTTTAGTTATTCTGTACCACAAACTTCACAGTACGTACAAACATTTTTATTTCTTTTCTTTAGAATTATTACAATTTCTTTTACAGGTGGTCATAAAACATAAGATATGAGATTTATCAGGATAACAGTTCTGGACTTGTTCATCGCTTTCTAGACATGCACAATAGATTCAGCCTTGCCATCTATTTATGTTGAATATTTTTTCATACTAATCCTTTCCTTTTATATCCATCACAGTATTAACCTGTTTTCCAGGTAAATCCTGAAGGATTTAAACATTTAAAAGATAAATATCCTTTTATGAGATATTTATGTATACATTAGTTATTTATACTTAAAAGTACATCTCAGAACATTTGGGGTATGCTTTGTACCTTTTTTTGTAATGTCCTAACCTAATTTATGGTTAATGCAAATGATGTGGCAATAGTTTGTGAGTCACTCTTCACATAATATCAAGTGAGGAGGAAACAATCAAGATTGATGCACCTATGGATGTAGTAGGCAGGTGTCAGTGATTAATTTCAGTGCACTAAAACTGAGTGGTGTCAGGAGCTTCATAGAGAATCAGGATGAGTTCATCTCACTAAGTCTCCTAGGCAACTTTTCTAAACAGTTTTCAGTGGGACAGTATTTGTCTTTAACCACTATTGTGTTTTATTCAAACTCTATTGTCATGTCCAAATAAGCAATAAAAGTTTAATTTTCACTGAAGTAACTAAAGTAATATATAGTTTCTATAAGTAGTTTTTTAATCTGATGTGTTTGAGTAAATAAGGCATCCTAACAGTTTTACATCCTACAAGCCTTCCAGTTCTGGTGTTTTTTATCTTCTTTCTACTGCTGCTGTGCAATCTATTGATTTAGTGATAGACAGTTAACAAGCAGTAGTGACATGTTCATAGGTAACTGTAAGAAGGAACAGGATCCATAGAGGAAAGAAAATCAAATTGAAGCCCTCTGAAAGAATAGTTTCTGTGTGAATTCAGGGGTGATCTGCTCAGTGAGACTGCTGTTTGAATAGTCTGCACCACCATCAACCAGCTAAAGCACTGTGCTGCCTTCTCCCTCAGTAAGAGTGAAGGGAAGGGCTGGAGATGGCATGTTTGTGAGAGGACTGTGGTGACAGCCCAAGCTGCAATCAGGGAAGCTAGGAAAGCATTTAAGAGGAAAGGATAATTTTGCAGTTAAGCTTGACAGGGGAGATTGAATATAGTGAAATAGTGAATTAGATTTAGCTACTAAGAGGAATGTGGGCAGAAATTATTTTAGTCATTTTCAGTCATTGCAGTCAGTGAGGCCAATAGTGGTACATTCATGTAATTTTTAATGGTTACCTCTTACCAGAGACCCTACAACAGCCATAGTGATCTCATACCAGCTGCACTTTTCATTTTCTTACTGATATCCAGCTTCCTTCCTTGAAGCGGTTAGAATCATCTAAACAGTTTCCTTCATTTTAGGACTGGTCTGTGTCCATCAAAACATAAGAGTAATAGGCAAAAGAACAGGGTCCAGAAAAATATCAGTAATCTCAAAAATATTGAAATAGATTCAATTTTCTGGTCTTACAAGACCACATTCTTCACTGTACCTGTGCTGTAATGTAATAATATGGCAGTTTGTGTTGTGATTAAAGCAGAACTCTGCACACAGCAATTTATAAGTATTTTCAAAAGCAAATAAAACATGCCTTTTGTTTGAATTATAAGGTCTGTCTGTAAGCAGAAGCATTTAATATTGCACATTTCAAAACAATCAGTGTTTTGTATTTTTGCTCATACAAGCGTCATTGATATCAATGATAATGAGCACCTAAAATTAAAGAAGAGTTAGATGAATAACTAACATGAAACACTGTACAAGTATTTTTAAATTAATACTGGTGTAGGACTTAACAGTGTTTTTGTTGCCAAGGTACTTGCTCTGAAGGAGTCAGACTGCAGATCTGCAGACCTTTAAAGAGAAGGAGGCAAAACACTACTACTACTCTAGTTCCTTCCATGCCTTTAAAGATTCTGTCAGCATTACAAGACTAATCTCACATGGCTAATCATTGCAACAAATGTGTGCATTTTGTGGAGTTGTAAGTTGCTGTCACAAGAAAATCCTGAATTGTGAAGACAGAGCATTTTCTATTAGTTTTGTGATTTGCATATGTTACTATCCCTCTGTCTAGTTTAACTTCTCAACTACTTTCGTGACATCTTAACTTTTGCAGATGAGCAAATACACAAAGATTATATCCTGGGCCATCCCCAGGTATGTGCAATATTGAATATATACAAACTTCCAGCAAGACTCAGAACAAATGAACATCCACGATCCATTTGCATACCCAACATTTCATTTATTCCAGATAAACGGCACTTCCACACTACCAGCAATTTTGATATCTAGAATATCTAGCAGATATGAATCCCTTAGTGGGAGAAACTGTGTACCTTGGTAAAGAACATTTGCAAATGAAATACTGTTAAATTATACCATCAGAATAACATATCTTTGAATACAGAAACTGCCCTGGAATGTATGATTTAAAACTATTAGTAATTGCCATAACTCAGAGATAGCTCAGTGTTACAAAAAGTCTCTTTCAATAAACATAAATCTTTCATCTTATATTCTCAGAGTATGATTCATCACACTTTATTAGCTGCCATAATGTAGACATTTAGTCTTATAAAGGCTATATCTACAGTCAGTGGATTGAATTTAGAGTTTGCTAGAGGGTGACCTGATCCTTCCTCAGGTAGGGTAAACAGGATGAAATACTAGATGCTGTCTCTCTCTGCTGATTACTGATGTACATTACAATATTAGCTTACGCTAGATAGACATCTGGTTTAGTAGTTAAGTTAAAGAGTATCCTACGCATACGCATCTCAAACATCTCAATTATTTCACTAAAGAAGCTTCATGGAAGTGAAGCTTTAAATGTCCATGAGTAGTCACACTCCCTTGTTGGAGGCTGAAACAAGATGTGTGTACTTGATGATGGAACTAAACATTGCTAACAGTTTGATAAACCTCTCATAAAACATATGGTTCTTTAAGGAATTCTAATGGTGGCCTGAAATCTTATATTCTAGATGTCATTTTGTGACAAAAATTCTTGGGTAGTCCTCAGATAAACTTGTTCAGCTGTTTTTGAAATGGAAGTGATTAGGGTAAGCAAACAATCACTTCTATACCTGTTAGAAAATAAACACTTGCGGCCCATTCCTTTAGAAGCTTCAACATTGCCATGGCTTTAGAACACAAACTCTGTGCAGCTCTACCAGGGAGCTGGACAGAATTTGGGTAACCGAAACCTACTAAACTAAGGGATGAACTGACAGACGTTAGTGCTAGCTAGATAATGAATCTGTGATCAAGAAATTGTGAAAATGTGGTTAAACTGAGAGAAAATTGCGTAGACTTGACAAAGAAGTAGAAATAAAATAGACAGTTTGTCCAGACAATGGGACTGGAGCAAGAAGCTCAGAAGAGGAGAAAATTCGGTCCGAAGTAGGATGAATGAAAACAGAGTGCAAAGGAAAGACTGAGTAATTAAAATTGAGGAGCTAGAATTACTTATGCAGAGAGAATGGGATTGAAAAGGAGTGTTGGATTACAACTGTGATAGCCAGATGATATGACTGTAACTCACTGAGCAACAAGATGAGGGCTGAGAAGTCAAGGGAAAGCAGCATGATATCTGGACAGAGATGGAAAAAGGCAAGAATAGCCTATAATGAATACACCTTTCCAAAACTCTGAACTGAATCCCCTTGTTCTCTACCAGAAAATATCTGCAAAACCAACCACATAAAAAGGCACCGTGTACACTGGCGGACTAGATATTAACTTTTACAAGAGGTGGACAACTCAGGGAGATTTGTTTCTCCAGCTGATGAAACAGACTGTTAAAAGAACCTGAAGCAAGACAAATTCATATCCAAAGTACAATGTACATTTTTAATACTGAAAGTTAATATCTATTATAATTTATCAAGAGATATGGAAAATTTTCCATAGGGGAAGATCTTTCAGATACAAATATCAATATTTTTCAAGTTTCAAAATGAAATTATCAGAGGAATTCCTGTGCCCTGTGTTATCTAATGATTGTAGGGTTTCGTTCTCTTTTAGGTGCCCTGTCCAGACACTATTCTAGTCCATATAAAAAAGAACAACGTCCCAGCATTAATAATGAGCTATCTTTAGGTTTTAGCTGATCCTGATTGATCCTGGGGCTAACATTTATAAGGAAGATATTTCAGGAAAAATGTCTACAACAATTTAATGAAATTGCATCCAAACAGCTAGTTGAAACATGGCTTCTCAGTTATTAGCAGCAAACTCATTTTATTCACTGTCAAATTTCCTTACTAGTGCTTCAAAGTAATCTAATTTGTGTTAGAAGTATAGATACACATTACACATTTATGTTCCACAAAGCATGGAAAAAGAAATTGCTCAGGCTGAGTAGGAATTAACAGTATTGATGAAAAAAATCCTCACTTTTCCATTATTTCATACTGTTTTGTCTGTAGTAAAAACCACTTATTTTTATGTTGTGCTTTATATTGAACTCCGAAGCTTTTTAATAGATGGAGGAATAGGAATAACTAAACAAATTGTTCCCAATGATAGAAACAAAAAGAAAAATCCATATTTCACCTATTGTCTTCAGCTCTAAATACTAGAAAGAAAGTAATTTCTGTAACCCAGGTGAATTATGTATTAAGCATAAGTGTTAATTATAAGGGTTGAAATGTATTCAGTATATCTACATATAAGTAGGTAAGAGTAACACATGCATGTTCTGATAAATCAAAGGAATTTTATACACTTAAGTTTCATTCATAGAATGTTCTAAGGTGTCTAACAAAAATTATTAACATTTTATTAATACAATATCTATATACAGAGGACACTTAAAGACCTTAGCTGATTCAAATCTATCACAGCAATGTCTATTTGTAGAGTAAATAAAATTTTTATCTTAAAAAAAAGAAAAATAATTAGTTTTTCTCCTTGTTAAGGCAATGTTTCCAAGTACACAACAAGTGTAAGAATGAAATATTGTCTCCAGGTAATACGAAACAAATGCATTGGACTTTGTGAGCATCCTTGTTTAAATTATTGAAATAGAGAAGACTTCTTTATTTCTTTTATACTCTAAATAGTCTGAGTTCATTTTCTGGAGTTACCCATATCCAAAGGCTCTACAGAGGCAGCAGAAGATATATTTTACCTAATTAAGGTTTTTCAGGAGGTTTCTAAAGCCTGATGAGTTTGGGTCTAAATTCAACACTTTGCAGAAACACTTCTGGATTATCTGTGGCAAAAGTTCATTCCTTCCAACAAGAATATTTCAGCCAGATAAGAGATTTATCTTACTTTCTTTCTATCCAGTTTCTTATGACTTACATGGATTAAAAAGCTAAGCTCTTCTTCTTTTTTGACTGAAGCATATATTATAACCTATACAGCACCACTTGTTTTCAACAGGCTTTTCCTCTTGAGTTCATTGTAATTCCCACCAGTGTCAACAGGAGTGATGTGAACATATGGTTAGAGAAGGCCTGGGAGAGGGCAGCTATTCTCATGCCAAGTGAACAAGACTTTGCACCATGTTTCAAGTGTTTTGTGGATTGGATTCGACCAGAAATGCTGTGTGAACAGCATTGTTTGAAGTATTTTGACGTTACTTGAAGACAACTTAGAAACATAGGCAAGCAATTCAGCATTGCTGAAGGGTAAAACTTTGGAGGCTGAGAAAGTTTTCAGCAGAAGGATGAGCTTTAGCTAAACTAAGTTTTTCATCATCTGATGATCTGTGGATCAGTTAATACGCTGGATGGAAGGAATGCCATCCAGAGGGATCTTGACGTGCTTGTGAGGCGGACTGATGCTAACCTTATGAAGTTTAACCATGCCAAGTGCAACGTCCTACACCTGGATGGGAGCAATCCTAGGCACAGCTACAGGCTGGGAAGAGAAGAGATTCAGAGCAGCCCTGCGGAGAAGGACTTGGGGGTGTTGGTCGATGAGAAAAGTAACATGAGCCGGCTTCAGTGTGCGCTCGCAGCCCAGAAAGCCAACCGTATCCTGGGCTGCATCAAAAGGATTGTGACCAGCAGGTTGAAGAAGGTGATCCTTCCCCTCTACTCTGCTCTCATGAGACCTCACTTGGAGTATTGTGTGCAGTTCTGGTGTCCTCAACATAAAAAGGACATGGAACTGTTGGAACAAGTCCAGGGGAGGGCCACGAGGATGATCAGGGGACTGGAGCACGTATGAGGACAGGCTGAGAAAGTTGGGGCTGTTGAGCCTGGAGAAGAGAAGGCTGCGTGGAGATCTCATAGCAGCCTTCCAGTATTTGAAGGGGGCCCAAAAGGATGCTGGGGTTGGACTATTCATTGGTGACTATAGTGATAGGACAAGGGGTAGCGGGTTAAAACTTAATCAGGGGAAGTTTAGACTGGATATAAGGAAGAAGTTCTTTACTGTAAGGGTGGTGAGGCACTGGAATAGGTTGCCAAGGAGGCTGTGAATGCTCCATCCCTGGCGGTGTTCAAGGCCAGGTTTGACAGAGCTCTGCGTGACATGGTTTAGTGTGAGATGTCCCTGCCCTTGGCAGGGGGGCTGGAAGTAGATGATCTTACGGTCCTTTCCAACCAGAACTATTCTATGGTTCTATGATTCTATGATAGGCTTCTTGGACACGATTGCTTCTCCAGCACTAGATGCTGGAGAGAGACTCTTCATTAGGAGTTGTAGTGATAAGACAAGGGGGAATGGGTTTAAACTTAAATGGGGGAAATTCAGGTTAGATATAAGAAAGAAGTTCTTTACTGTGAGGGTGGTGAGGCACTGGAGCAGGTTGCCCTGAGAAATGGTATATGCTCCATCCCTGGTAGTGTTCAAGGTCAGGTTAGACAGAGCCTTGAGCAACATGGTCTAGTGTGAAGCATCCCTGCCTATGACAGAAAGGTTGGAACTACATGATCTTAAGGTCTTTTCCAACCCTAACCATTCTGTTTCTATGATTCATTTGTCCATAGAAATCAGAGCGTTTCTTTCTGTTAAAGTCTGTTGGTACTGTGCCAAGGTTAAAGTGACTTTCGTCAAAATAACTGTAAATCTCCAGACTGAAAGTTGCAATTTTAAAAGGTCCTGTAGGCCTCATTATTTCACTGCTTTCTGTTCTTGAAAGACAAATTACGTATTTTTTTTCTATGCAGCAATATGTTCCCCTTAGTTAAGTCCTTTCTAGGGGAAAACAAATAGCCAAAATCATTTGAAATCAGAAGTTGCTTGCTACAGCTCTGTAATTTCTCAGTTGGGTCATCAAGTATGTGTTTTTTTTTTCAGACTGACTGAAAGTTCTCCAGGATTTTTAAACTTGCAGGATACAATATATACTCTGTAGTGCCAAAGGCTTTTAGTTCTTAAACTCAAGGATGTTTCAGGAACACTTTGAGTAGCCAGGGAGGGGTAGCTGGGACACTTGCTGTCCCTACTAGGCAGTCATTACTGAAGCGCAGAAACCCAGACCTACTGTTCAGGCATAAAAATTCTGGCACAAAAGCAATAAAATCTTGCTGTGGAGGAAAAGCATAAGCGATAAGTGAAGAATATATTTCAGAATTCAGGCATTTACCCATAGCTGTCAGGTCATATCTACCTAAACCAAACTGTCAAGGTCTGTGGCTTACCCATCACAGACTAACTCTTAAGACTGGAATACCATTCCCATCTAGGAATACCATTTTCTGTCAGGGCCACAGAAATGATCAGAGAAATGGAACACCACTTCTGTAAGGAAAGGCTGAGAGAGTTGGGGTTGTTCAGCCTGGAAAAGAGAAGGCTCCAGGAAGACCTTATTGCAGCCTTTCAGTACTTAAAAAAGGCTTATAAGAAAGATGGGGATAGTTTTTAGCAGGGCCTGTTGTGACAAGATGAGGGGTCATGGTTTTAAAGCTAAAGAATTGTGATTCAGGCTGGACATAAAGAAGAAATTCTTTACAATGAGGGTGGTAAAATACTGGAACAGCTTTCCCAGAGAGCTGGCAGATGCCCCATTCCTGAAGACATTCTAGTCTAGGCTGGATGATCTAGTTGAAGATGTTCCTGCTCATTGCTGAGGGATTGGACTATTCTCAATATGAGTATAAAAACCTGCGAAGGTCCCTTTCAACCCAAACTGTCTATGATTCTACAATACAGTGTTTATCCTTAAAGTCAAAGTCCTTTGAAAAGTTTATTCAGAGTGATGGTTAATTCAAGTATGATTGCCGCACAGATGTATAAGAACTGAGTTTTTCAGTTGACAGTGCAAGTCTCCACAAGCTGAAATAAGTCCTGCTTTCTTGAGCGATTGTGAAAGTAGTTTCTGTGCCAGATATTTGATCTGTTCTGCTCTCTTGCAAGATATATACTTTACATTAAACACTTTCTGAAGTGGGGCCTGCTTGTCCAGATGAATATAATATTCCACTGTCTGGAGAAAGGCTGATCTAGAGGCAAATTACTGAGTGTAATTTATTCCGTATCCTTGCTGGGATAACTTGCACTCCTGAGCCTCCTCAGATGTGTAGTCAATAGGGAACTGTCTGGCTACATGAGGTTTCTTAATACATCTTTCAGCTAAATCAGAGATTCAAATGCAAAATTCAGCACTCTGGGAGATCATCTGAATCTGTGATACTCCCTGGAGAACTGAAGGTCTATAAACCAATGAATGGATTACAATGAAATGTAAATTTAGTATTTCCAACTCTGGGAGATATGACAATACTCCAATATTTTTCAAGATGCACTTATCTTCCTCAGTCAAACAGTAGCATCTTGCAGCATTTATCAAGTCTGTAATGTACTTCGGAAGAATGTTTAAATGTTGATCGTATTTAAAAATATAGCTTTTATATATCTTAAAACCTACGTTCATACTGAGAACTGCCTCATCGTCCTAAATGCTTACAGTAATGTATTGAACACTGGTATGTAGTTCACCTTTTTTGTCTGTTACAAAGTAGTTTTTAAAGATTTATTCTAGACTTAGTGAAATATCTAAAGTGAAAACTCAACAGGTAGAAAGGGGGCTATTTAGTCCTTAATGGAGTCTACCATGAAAATACAGCAGAGGGCCACAGAGGCAAAAACACCTGCAGTAGTTCAAGTGACTAGTTGGAGAAAAGAGCTGCTGAGATAAGGAACAGGAATCATTCACTTGCAGTCTAAGCTTGAGGGAGGAGTACTCTACTCATTCAATACTTTTAAAAATACCTGTATATACTGTGTAATTTGAAATCTAATGATGTCTTCCTACTGACTAAGTAAGGTTGAGCAAACTAGGTCAAATTAGAAGGGTCATCTCCTCAGTCAGGTAAACTGCTAAGAAATGGAACTGATCTTTCTCCTCATAGTTCTTGCCTGCTTTTTTATGCCAAAGTGGTGTGATAGTTTCAGTTATCAGATTTATACTTGTCAGATCAACCCTTTTACTTCAGACTTGTTTCATTCCTTCCAAAGACGTTGTTCAGTTCTTTTTGTCATTTCCAGACTCAGCAGCAGCACAGAGAAGCCCATTGACTGCCCCTCATCACCATATGAAAGAGGACAGAAAGCATGTGTCTACCTTACTGACTGGCATCATGCACAGGCAGAAGGACTGGAGCTCATTTTGCTGCAGTGTGCCATAGTTCTTGAATCACAGAGCTATGCTGTCTCTCTCCTGGTGATGAAGTTCACACTAGCTGCAAGTGTAAGCATGCATCATGCAAGGACAAACTAACTGTTGCAGAAACTTACACCCATGCTATCAAAAGGGTGTATACATTCCCCTGGTACCCTGCTTCATCCATAGTTCCACCAAGAGAGTAACCAAATCACTCAAATTCAGGCTAAGTGCATTTACTGCTTAACTGCAAACATGGTTGCTATATTTCAAAGACTCTTCAGATGTTTTATAAGCAGGGAAGTGATCAATGTCCTGAAATTTCTAACTGACACGTGTATGTGATGAAAATCTCAAAAATGAAATTAATTTCACTTTTGAGTTATGCCACTGATAGCACTAACTTACAGACTAAGATATCGTCTTAGGTACTCCAAAGCAGCTTTAGCTAACTACAGTGTGAGCACATGGTCTAGGATGTAGCCTTTATGTATTAAACTTTCCGGGGGTTGTTTGTAGGTTTTTTCCTTTTTATTATTGAAGGTAGTGAACTGAATTCTGACCTGGGTTCTACAGTAAGGACTTTGGGCTGTGACACTGGGGTAAAGCAACAGTTACAGGGAAGTAGTGCTTTAAAAGGTAGTGCTTTCAATGAACTGAATCTCTCTGGTTATGTATTCACCCTGGCATCAATGAACAACACAGAAACTCTCAACATGAGTATAAAGATGTCAGAATCAGTTCCTTTATCTCGATGCAGTTTAAATATTACTTCTGGCTAAGTATTACATCTGAACCAAACACATGATTTGAGCTTACAGACAGGAGTTTGTTCCTGAGTTGATTCATGTCAGTTTTATACTCATAAACATCTTTTGATTTCAGTGGTGTTAATTCATTTTTTCAATAACTCAATGAAAACAGAACATGGAGTACAGTCTCAAAGTGTCTTTTCAGAACAGCCAGTGAACTCTCTCAGTACGTGAAGAAAAATTGCTATTGTCAATATCAGAGGAAAAAGGAAACCAGCCAGGATACAGGAGGTATCTTCATTGAAAATAATAGAGATAAAATACACAGACCCTTGAATGAAATCATCTCCTTGAAAAAGTCAGTATCGTACTGTACATGGAGGCTGTTATTGCATTGCTGTTGTCACATAAGGTATGGTGTATGAGATAAATATTGCATACAAGGGCCAAGACATTAATTAGTTTTGCTAAGATTCCTTTATGTTCAATCAGAGAAGAGGGTGGATTTGAAAAAGAAGATGTAAATGGTAAATGCATCTGGAAATGCAAATTTCTAATATTTTCTCTCTCAAAAATTATTTGAGGTTAAGAGAAAGGAAGAAATAAGAACTGGAAGGTTGATGGAAGGTTTAAATATTCACAAAACAAACTTGATTTATTCAAGTCCCAAGAAACATGTTTAATGGGAGCCGAAAGACTCGAAAAGAAACCTTATTGTGGTGCACAGCAAAGTAGTGTGAAAAAAAAAATTTCCATACTTCTTCAGCCTCTAGCTTAGCTCTCACTGTGGGGAATCTTGCTGTGAAGAGATTAATCATGGCTGCTTAATAGTATCTCAGCTGGTTGCTCCAGGATACCAACTAGCTACATAATGCAGTAGATGCATTCTTCTTTTAGTATGGAGCCTAGTGTACTGTGAATGTGCCAGAGAGATTTCAGACTTACCATGGTGTACAACGGACCAGCAGAAGCTGGAGGCATGTTGCTTGGCTCTCCAGAGGGCACAGATTCTGGAGAAATATTAGTCTCTTTTGTCCCCTCTCCTTGCTTTTGTTTTATGGAGAAAGCAAAGGAACTGCCTCTTACAAATCTAGCTAGGTACCAGGCTACTTCCAGAACTAGGTCTGAAAGATCTTTCATCTTCTGAAGATAGCTCTTACACTGAACCTTCATTAGGGATTTTGACTTCTTATCTTGATCTCATTTTTTTTCACTGCCATTTGGAGCACTTGATTTCCTTAGAAGCAGCATGGACATTCATGTTGATGCAGTATTTACTGGTAGTTGTCTATATCCTGCTCCTTAACAGTTCTGCTTAGGTCTCCTTCTTACTAGCACAAAAATGTCTAGTTCCTCTCAGTCTAAACTGAAAGGGGCTAAATTCTCCAGACTATTTTCTTTTCTTGCATTATCTCCTACATTTGCAGATCTATCTATTTTTGTGTCATTTGTTCAATTTTCAATGAAGAAAAGTCCAACAAAGAAGTCTCAACAAACTAGGCCTTGTAGAAGATATTAAAACAGGACATTGATACAAGGACAGCTACTTGGCCACAGTAGAACACAAGGGAAGGTTTTTAGGATGGCAAAACCAACCCGCTTTTGAGTTTCTTCTCTTGTTGCATTAAAACTTCGACAGCTTTACCTGTAATGCTCTTCAGAGACTGTGGTTCAAAGGTTCTGGCATTAAAGGGATCACAGTCTTTTCCCTTGGCAAGAAAAAATGGATAGATTTATTTAAGTTAAATGCTTTTCAAAGATACTTTCACAGAAGCTTTCATCTTCTTTTGTCTTTATTCCAGTTTTCCGGAAAATAACTGCAGTGACACAAGTGCTAAGTCTTTTTGATCATTTCAGTGGTAGTGGCGATGCAGCTTTGTGAGCTGCAAGGCATGTTGTCTAAAAAAGCTGTCTTCTACCAGGTACATCAGAAGAAAAGGGATAGAGCGCTTGTCAGTCTTCCCTCTGTGTCAGTCTTCCCTCTGTGTCAGTCACCCACCACATATCCTTCTCTCACAGATGAGTAGAGGGTTGATAAACCCCTGTGTTCTAGGGGTTTCCACCATGGAAAGAATGGCTATTGTGTAGGCAGTATAGGTACTTACAGAAAAACATGTTTAAATCCACAATAAAACTGAACTTTAGGAATGGCTGCTGGATTTTGACTAGCAGAAAAGATGAACTGGTATCTCCAGTCCTTGTTTCAACAAAATAATGTGAGAAGGGGATAGACCAGCAAATGCTTAAACAACAATAGTAAGCAAAGGGGAATATCAGCTTGATTCATTTAAAAGAGAAAATACTTCAATATAGCTGTCTGTATGTCATCTAGATGTACTAACTACTCTTATCTTCACTGAGGGTTTAATAGAGTTACCTAAAAATGAATGTATACTGCCACATGAGATTTTCTAGAGTACCTTGCCCTGCCTTTAGGTGCCAGGGGCTTTTCCGTATATCCTATGCTGTGTCTGCCAGGCTGCTGTGGGAGTCTGAGATGCATTAGAGCATTTCAAATGAGGCTTGAAACCTGTGTTTAAGCAACTGAAATGACCCTCATGGTGTGGACCAGGTTTTATGACCAGAAAGGGTGTGTAGATAAATCCCTCGTGTAAACACTTACATACAAGTTTTGTTGCTCTGAATCCTGTCCCTGCTGCTCTCGCGCTTTCTAGTGGCACAAAGTTGTTGCTTTCTTGTTGCTTTCTAGTGGCACAAAGTGCTTGGCATTTTGTGGCTGGGTGAAATCAAGCAACAGCCTAACCCTTGCTCCAAACAGCAGATGATCAGAACTCAAGACAAAGCACAATGGTAGAGATGCACAGGGTATATAGACATTACGTGGAGAAGAAAAAAAAAAGGCAAGTGAAGCCTGGTGATACACTAATTGCATCATTCCCAAGAGACGTTTGCAGCCAGAGAAAACTTCCAGAAGGGATTTAAGGGACTTTGGAGATGCAGTTCTGCAGAAGTGGATAGTCTAAGCAGCAGCAAGGAAAATTTGTGAAGCTGATAATTTGCCTCAGCATCTGGTACTCCATGTAAGGGATCTTCCTGGTGAAGACACCCAGAACTGATGTGACTTCCGAAATGTTCCTATGGAATAAGCCAAACGTGGTCTAAATGTCAAGTAGGTATGCTGTCTGCAGCAGGTGTATGAGTGGAGAAATGTCAACATTTGTCAGAGACAGAGATTAAAAAAATAGGAAAAATTTAAAAATGAAGTGATAAAAGATTTCATTGTGCTAATGAGCAGGAAAGGCCTTATCTTCTGCTGTTTAAAAATAAAATGTCAATTATATTAGTTTAGATGACAATATGTAGGCAAAGATCCAAGTTGAAGACCTGTTTATGGGCTTGAATGGTAAGTAGGATGATGGTGTTTTCCACAGCAATCAAGTAAGAGCGTTGCAGGGTAGGTGTGGGAGAAGAAAGATTAGAGAAAAATGCAAAAAATCATTTTACCTGTCTATTTAGTTAACATCTATGCCTACTTTGTAGCTTCCTGAAGCCTCAGTGTGGCATTCAGTAGGTGACATTCAAAATGAGGGATCTGCCAACACTTACTCAGTTAGAAATTTCAAGTATTCTGGTATACATTTCTCCACTATAAATAACTTTCTGCAATTTCAGTGTCCTAATTTTGTGTTCAAGGTAAAAAAAAAGGAAAAAAAAAGAAAAAGGAGAAATGCTTCAACAGAAAGTTATACGCTTTGGTTTAATGTGCAGGTATTTTTGAGATTAAAGCACCTTACTGAAACACATGCAGAGACGCAAATGTTGTAACCTCTTTTTTCAAATACATATGTATTTAGGTAAGTGTGCTTAATCTTTGTATATTAAAATGGATGTTCAATTGCATTACTCCAAATTAGTTTTGTTACTCTAAAATCCTTGCACGGTACTTATCTGATCCTTAATAAAAGGACTTTAGAGATGGTAATTTCACTGACATTTACGTGAATGACATGAGGAAGATGTGCTTGGTCTTTCTTGGCTTTTCATAGGTGAGAGCACAATTTGTGTAATTTTAATTTTGTTACATTTAGTTAAGGATGAACTCAGAGGAAATGTTATTGTTTATGGCTTGCATATTTTACCTGTGCGTATGCAAAATAGTGTTTCACTTTTCTGGTACATAGCTGCTTGATTAAAAGAAACGAGTTACAGTGGTGACTGTAGACACTTTACCTTGTAAATTGTGTTTTAGAATAACTGCAACAAACAACATGTTTACAGCTAAGAGATACTTATAAAAAACCCTGAAACTTTGATCATGGGGGATTTTAATTTCACAGATACTTACTAGGATAACAAGTATGCAAAACCTGTAAGGTGGGAAGCATGTTTCCAGAGGCAATGCATAATTGCTTACTTTCTGAAGTCAGTTTATTGACTGAACTTCATGATCAGACGCTCTTGGCACCCACAGCTAGGAAATTAGCCCGTCTTGATAAACAGAGCAGGGCTGATCTAGGGATCACAAATTCACGATGCAGAAGAGAAAAAATAAAGATGAAGCGACACAATTAGTTTTGGCTCAGCGGAAGTTTTGTAGAAATAAAAATACTGTAAGGCATATTGATGGAGATAACTATATAAATTAAGGTTGTTTTTTCCTGGAAGATAAACAGGTTTTCATTATATGCCACAGTATGAATTACACCTTCACTTCAGTAGAAGGAATAGCTTGTGGTAACATAAACAACTGAATGATCCTGATGGAAACAATGCAGGATCCCACACATGACTGTGTGGGAAACCTGGTGCAGAAAAAATGGGAATTATTTAAGAAGCAGTTGGACATACTGCAGTTACAATTCATTCAGGCTAAGTCTCAACAGGGGGAATGTAACTCAGACAGTGTGCTTAAACAGAGTGACAATAACAACATTTTTAAATGTCTGTTTGGGGAAGGGGGGAGATTGGTATTTACAATTATTTTTTTGAAATCACAGAAGCAAAAAAATAATTAGAAGACCAAGAGGAGATGTTGACTAGCAGGCTACAAAAAATATTCCAAGTAGAATAAAGGGCTTTCTCAGAGGTGCTATATTTACAGCAGACAGCAAATGAAATGAAAGTGGTCACTAAAAAGTCGTAACTGAGATTATCAGGCATAAAAGAATTAATGTGATTTACCAGGAAATAACTACATTCCTTCTACTCTTGCACTCCTTCACTGATGGAATACAGAGAAGAATTTTCCTAAGATGTGTTTGTGGGTTTGGTTCGTTTAGATAAGTTTGTAATTGATTTCAATGTTGTTGCTTATGTGATTAAGTCAAGTGAGGGCTGGCCTTTGGGACTCACTATAGTGCCTATAACTGGCTGGATGGAGGAATATAGGAAGGGGGCTTTACAGCAGCACGACCACTGCAAGTTTAAATGATAAGGGATCAGGTTTTGCCTTTGAGGAGAATCTGCAGCTTCTTTACATTTGTGGTAGAAGTTTATGTTCTTACAATCTACTTCTGAAAGCACAGAACTTGGTCACGCATCTTCACTGTCATGGAAGAATTAATGCTTTGTATTATTTATCTTACTTTTTTGAATACATCTGTATATAGAAATAAGACTTCTGGGTCACACATGGTGGCATGGGGCAAGCTGTTTTTCAGGAGGCAGTACTCCCTTTATATATTCACTCTTCAGCTCCGGTGTTTTTTGGTCTCTGACAGGTTTTATTTTCGCTACAGATATGTATATTAGGGATGTGAATCTCTTTATAGTCTCTGGCAATTGAGGTGTAGGTAAAAATTGCGCTGGAAACAGAAGTTATTTAGTTTTCGACTGAAAATTCCTTGTAATTTCTTCTGCTAGGATATTGTTACCTGTAGAATATATTGTAGTTTGTCTGAAGAACTGGTCTTTATCCTGTATGGGAACATTGCATCTTCATTCATATACCTGTTATGCAATGTACATACAGGCAAAAGGTAAGACTTTCTAGTATAAGATAACAAGCTTATATCTGCATTCCCAAATGAGAGATTGGAACAACAAGGGAGAATAATGCAATCGAAAGCACTCCAGTGTGCAACGTGTGTAAAGCCATCTAGTAAAAGACAGTAGTATAGTCAGTGAAAGAGAATGCAAGAGTGAGTCAGATAAAGCAGTACTTACAGCTCTGTATAATGCAGGTTAGACTTTATGAAGACAGGTGAACTGGATTTTGATCCTCCTTACTTATAGAACTCTGAGAATTTATAGTATGGGTCAAGATGCAGTTTCATTTAGTAGAACTTCTTCATGCACAACAAAATATTGTAATGCCAGTGGGATGCTGCTGTGTGTAAAGGCAAGTGATAAATCTATTGCTTTTTTCTTTTAATTCTCCATTCTAAAGGACTATCTTTGGAAATCCATGTCTAACTGCTGTGTTTCATTAATCCCCCTCTAATTTTCACTTATCTATCCGTGCTGCTAAATGAAAAAAAATAATGAAACGAAAACATTTCAGTTGAGATACAGCAAACTGGTTACCTGGATTCATTAAAATTGCTCACATATTCTGTGGCTGTGCTGATGCAAGAGATCAAAGTCAGTCATTGTGATTGTTCCTGCCACAGCCTTAAAATCAGTAAGGAGCATGGAGTATCATTAAGGGCCAAATCAAGCAATCTCACTGCTATTTTCATTCCAGAATTGAAGCCCATCATTGACCTCTTCCTTCATCTGTTTTACCCAGAAGTATTTTTATTTGTTAGTACAAAATTGATTACAACATGGTATAGTTATATTCTGGGCATAGGACATGTTCCTCTTAGATATGATATAACACTGCAGATTTGTGTGTCCAGAAAATCCTGGTACTTAAAAATCCCCAAACAACCAAAGACCCCCAAATCCTTTTTCTCATTGGCAGAGCATGAGAGGCAGAAAAGTCCTTGATCAGGGTAAGGACTACATAGCAACAACTAAAACATTGGTGTGTTACCAGCATTATTCTCAGACTAAAGCCAAAACACATAGCTGCACCAGCTACTAGAAAGAAAATTAACTCTATCCCAGCTGAAACCAGGGCAGTGGAAATGCTAGGCAACAATAAAGAATGTTAACATGTTCGTAAGCGAAAGAATATTTAAGTTGACAAACGTGTTATTTTTACTGCAAAGATAACCTCACAAGGTCTGTAGTTGCTCCTATTTAATTTGATCCACTGGGATCCCTGAACAAATTTCTGTTCCCTTTGTGTGCTCAACTTTTTTTGTGGAAGGGGTAAAGTTGAGTAATAAGGTATCATGAGAGGAGTCCGCTAGTTGAGTCTCAGCTACGTAAAAAAACAGGGTGCATGAAGCAATTGAACATGGATTCCATGAAGCAGTACATCTAAACAGAAATTCTCAAATTGGGCAGGAAGTGTGCTGGTTTTCAGCATAGAGATTAACTATTTTTTTTTTTCCTTTCTGTACGTATAAAAATGAAATTTTATGCAAATATACAGTTTTATGTTTTATTGTAAAATACAACTTACATTTTAGCTTTATATTTGCACACTAGCCTTTGTAAAAGAGTACCTAATTTCTTCTACATGCCTGTCATGGTTATGTCTGAATGTTGCGAGAGTGGTCAGTAGAGTCTTATCTAGGACCAACTTGTTTCATTTAGAAATCCACAAGTAGCTCTGTTTTCAGCTTTTGTCTTTACTTTTAGTGGGTTAATGTAGTGACAAATGTTTGTAACAATAGTAAAAAAAGTTTTGTGAAACAATTTTACCCTGATAATAGCAGAATAGAATAGGTATTCATGACTTCATATAAAGCTCTCTCTGCATGTATTTTTGCTTCTAACAAAGAATTAAGGTGCTTCCATATGATTCCATTAAATTTCTCTTATGATATTAAGACTATGTTAGGGGCAAAATGGCAACCATCTTGCTGGTTCAGCCTGCTGGAGGGCCACCACTGGCTTTGAGTAAATTGCTTGCCATCAAGAAAAGGGATGTACTAAACCCTGACAAAGAGGGAGAAAGACAAGTGTATGTATACATAAGCAAATCTGACAATAGAGCAGAGCTATGTTAAGAGCACAAGCCCAGTGAAACACGGTGATTTCATTCAGTTGGAAATCATGTCTGTTCCAATGTATATTCAGTGCAGCAAATGTGGCTCAGTAATACTTTTACTCGGTAAGGAAACCTTCATAAATATGGGCCTTCTGCATTTTTACTTGGACTGCCACATAAATGTGTGTTGTTGAAACATAACTTTAAATAGCTTATGAAGACATCCCTGTGAATTCAAAATTACTGTACTTGCAGAAAAAGCAACAATATCCATCTGTACATCCTTTAATCATAAGCGTTAAAGAATAGTTCTTCAGAGAATCACAGGCTGCTGACTAAAGTTTACATTTTCTTGAGTTGCTTTTGGTGCTGCTAGCTATTTTTCTCATACACATGATGCTGATATGAAGTGACACTTGCACCTGTTGTCACCATCTTATGGTAATTAGCATAGTGCCCTAAGTAGTAACAGGGCCAGCACATCCAAACAGAAGCCATTAACATATTGCAGCTGTCATCAGTAGGGAAAGCTAATGGAGTTAGTGGATTTGCACACTCCTGCATACCTTGGCTCAGCTAGCATAACTCCCCATATTGGGGTCATTGGGGATAGGAAAAAGAAATGTGGGATGTAGCCAGTCAGGAGTGAAAGAATACATTTTACTGCAGGTTTACTTTCATGTATTATGCATGTCCTTCAAGGTCACTGCATGATCATTTATAAGATTTTAATGAGATATCAAAGTGGAAAGGATGGAATGTAATTAATGTGATCATACAGAGGAGGTACAGGTATAAAATAGCATGCATGAGGCAGTCAACAAAAAGTGGGAGCCATGAAGAAAAAAGGACTCTTTGGCTAGATTTCAGCTTGTGAAACAATAATCTTTTCTACTGTATCTTCAGACACTTAACATCCTGCCAAATGGTTTTCTCCAGCTAACAGTGAAATAATGGAGGGAATTAGAGAAAATGCATTCCATTGTTTCTCTTTGAATATAGGCTACTTGCACTTTTCTTCTTTGGGGGGAAAATGGGTGGCTTGTATCTAAAAGTATGATAGCCTTACATTAATGTGATCTCTGAAGGCATTATGTATTTTATTATTTTGATTCCTCTTACTGATGGGGTCTCCGACAAGCCTGGATGTTGTGGTTAAAACTGAAACCAGGACACTGGACTAAACTAAGAATTCAAGATATAAAAAGGAACATATGTTTAAGTACTTTTTTGGAATGTTTTCTTTGTGTAGGTGCCTGAGAAGGTGCTGAGATTAACCCCTCAGTAGGAAGAGGTTTCTCCTAAGATTATGGGTTGTCCTCAATCTGCTTCAGTTCCTACCTGCTTCTTGCCACACAAACACTTCTGTATAAAGGCTCATCTCCATAGATGGACTTTCTTTTTTGGGGGTGGGGGTGGTGGGAGTACCACAAATCAAGCTTGTGGTGGTTGTGATTGATGCCCCCAGCGCAGCCGAGTACTCCATCAGTCCCTGCTGTCTGTGCTAGGGTAGTGCTAGTGTTTCTGCATAAGAGCCAGCGTAAATGCTGATGGCAAAGGGAAGGAAGGACTAGTCTCAGCAGCACGAAAGGCAACCCTGTCTAGGTAACTAAATCTTAAACTAACCCTTCCTTGAAAACCCATCTCACTTTGGCCTTTGGTAAACCACACAAGCCAACATTTTCAGATGTGGGTAAATAGACATGCACTTAAGTCTTTAAGTAGAAAAGGACACCTATGCTGGAAAATACTTGTCTTCTCCTATATCATTAAGAGCTCTATTCAACCTTCAATGTTTTCTGAAATCTGCTACACTTTACCTTTTTCTAGGAGGGCCTTTCTATGAAGACGTTCTTTTGGAAAACAGGTTTATCAAGACCCTATTTTAAGGCTGAAGAGATTTCAAGGGCTCTTTCAGGATTTGTGCTGTCGGTAGCATATGGACCCCTAAGTATGACTTTCGTTGTCAAATTCATGTCCCCAAACCCTGAATGCACCATTGGAAAATCTGAACATCTTCAGATGGTATTACTAACGTTTGCAGTCTGAGCCATTTGGAAAAACAAATGCATGTAAAAATCCATATTGCATATAAAATCTTCAGTGTAATAGTCATTTTTTTAAGCAGTAGATATTTTCTTTCAATTTTTTTATTTAAATTTATTTGACAATACCTTTCATAATTTTTTAAAAATACTTTTAAATCATTACTTATTCTCACAGAATAAAGCAACTTATCTTTCCCCATCCTTCAAAAATGATGAAAAAACAAAAAAGCAACATTTTAACTCTAAAAAGAAATGAGAATGTGAACTCAAGAAAATAAAGAAAAGGTTTTCTCAAAACAAGATAATTTCAAGGATTTACCAATACGCATGTATATTTGCTGAGATATTTCCATTTAACCGTGTAATTTTTAATAATTACTTGACTGAACTTTCAAGTAAATGCATATATATGGCAGGTTACTTATTAGTTAGTTGGAGTGTGAGTTTATAAAACTGTTTTATTTGCAAGGGAAGCAGCTGTCCAAGCTGACCTTGTAACATGTTTGTTCTGGGTAGAATTGCTGGTGAATATAGGTGGAGAATGCCATAAAAAAAAAGAAGCAATGAGCAGGAGTTCCTGACTGGGATTCTAGGGAAAAAAGGTGATCAGACCAAAACCTAAATATTTCTTCTTCATGTAAGTACACTGTTTTTTAATTCTTTACCTCTTTTTCTGCTTCTTTCTTTTTTTCTTTAGTTTTCCTTTGTTATCCCAGCTGCTCCCAGCTCTGCTACCTGTTCTTAACCTCTGCCTAATCTTTCTTTCTTTCTCCACCACTTAATATATTGCCACTGAAATATCTGTCTAGAGCCACAACCTTGCTAGAAGTGGTAAAAGAGAGAACAATGTGGGTAGCATCTCTCTCCTTGCTGAAAGAACTCTTTGCATATGTGGAACCTCAGTTCAGCCCACAGCACTGCCCATGTAATAACGTTTGCCGAGTGATACCTTGGAAAACTCATTTCACACAAGACAGACGCATAATGTGGTTCCCAAAGTTATATGTGCTTATCCCTCAGCAGCTGTTAGTTCCAGCAGCTCCCTAATCTGTGACTCCCTCCAGCGGTTGGTTTACCATAGTTTACAAAACCAGGTTTACAAGTATATGGGTTTTTTTCATGAATCTTGCTGTGGTAGGGGCTAGGCAAACAGTGCTGCCAGGAAGATGTCAACTGGAGGCAGGAAACAAATAAAAGCAAAAATACCCTCAATTTTTAATATCTGTTGTGACAGAGGACCAGGACTGAGCAACTCCCTTATGATGCTCCACTGAACATAACCCCTCAGTCAAGTACTGTGGGAGACAGGCCAGCCTGACATCCTTCTGCTGCTGCCAGAATCTTTTGCTGTTGCCCTGCACAAGGACATGTCTCATACTCTAGTTTTGCAGTTATCTTGCTTTTTTCTTCAGAAGAAGTTCATATTGCTAAAGTACACAGTCTTGCTGATGGAAAATAATACAGAAAGCAGAGAAAGGTAATTTCTGAAGTTGGTACATGGCAAAAATTTGACGACATGTCAGAATACTTCCAGTTTCTATTTCTGAACCTATATAAACAAAAGAGTTTTTAAAAGGAGGGTCAATTTTAGATAGTCAAGATAATCTCAGGCCTAGAAAAATCAAACAGTTTAAAATTCATGAAGGTACCATCATTCTATTTATAAAAGGTTAAGTTCCCCTAAGCTATGAAAGAAAAACACCCTCTGAAGACCTGGGAAGGCAGTAAACACTGGTGGCAAGTGACAGGAATTGATCCTGCTTTTCCATGCCTGTCGTGTCTCTAAATTTTATTTCCACCATTTCCAGGGTACTGTGATAAGAAGGGCAGGGATAGGAAAAAGGATTGAGCTGAGGAAAGACTATGGCCTCAGGGCGATGGTACCTGGGTCTCTGACTTTTTCTCAATTAGTAGGTCTCCCTGCCTGACTGTGAGATGTGCATCTAACTGGGGACTTAGACTGTTGCAAGGTATTGATTAGCCATAATGTGAAGTCAAATCTGAATAAAAAAGCATTGTGATCAAAAGGCTCTCATTGGAGACAGCATGCCCTCCAAGTCAAGGGTCTGCAGAATCTGATGAGCTCTGTTTCCTTTTTGTCTGAGAGAGATTTCCATGGTTTACTCATAAAGGCTCTCTTGATAGGAATGTCCAGTGGGCCCTCTGTCAAAAACCCTGATGTCACAGATTTGACAGGTGCTTGTTAGTTTTTCATCCCAGATCACTCAATATGCACACAAAACTAGAAAAATGACGGCTAATAATGCGACATTTCAAGTTGACTGCCTTGTCATTTTTGCTGGAAAATTCACTAATTCAATCACTAGCATTAAATTGTCTGCATTAAAGGAGAACAAAACATAGCCAGCCATGAAATGTATTGGTTTTCTGACTGCTAGGACTTAAGCAGCTCAATACAATTCGTTGCATTGCCTTACTTGGTAGAAACAGTTTATCCAGATCACATATAAAACAAAATAAACTGCTGCTCCATTAAAAATGACAAAACAAAACAAGAAAACAACCTACAGCAGAGAAAATGGAGGGATCTATTTTAGTTCATTTTGTCTTTTCATGGAATTCAGCTTTCTTCTCACTGAAAATGTTTGTAAATGAGGAAATGATCCTCCACACCTTTACCTGCATAAGCAACATCATTTCAGAAAGTGCCAGTCAACTACGATGGCATATGAACCTAGATTTCTGCTCCAACATAGTTCCATCCTTTGTGAGCGGGAGTTGGCTTCTCTCAAAGGGAAGATAGAAGTTTATTTTTATGGGCTATTAACATGAAGAATTTACAAGCCAAGAGTCTAGGCCAACAGATGTGATATATTTTGGTAATGATATCTCTGGGCATTATTATAACAAACTCTGCACTTTGTTGCTTCCTCTGGAGTTCACAATCTAAAGCCTGTGGCAGAACAGTAGCTGCGCAATGATGTTGGAAGGTGGGACTAGCTGGAGATAACAAAGGTTCCTATTCATACTGGTGCAAGAAGCCATTGAAATGGACCAAAAAAGATCAACATTTTCACTAAATAAAATGTTGCATTACAAATTCTTAGATATTTTTTAGTCAATTAGTGAAATATGTGTTTACACTGAAATCTTATGAGTGATACCATTCTTATACTTACAGCACTTCTTGACTCTAAGGAACTACTTGTCTTTTATATAAGCAAAAAAATGACCCCAAAATCTCATTCTCCTTCCCCTTTCCAGCACTAACGATAGCTCCTAAAGTCTCACCCAGGCAGGCTGGGATTAGAGCTCAGTCCCGCTCTGTACCCAAAATCGTTTTTAATAGCACTGTCTCTCTCCTAAAGGATCACCCTGACCATGGGCATACGAACTGCCAGTCCATCTCCCTGGAGCTTTTGCACATGTAAGTGTAACAGCACAGGTGGTGTGCAGGCACCTAGGGCAGTTTCCAATCAGGACAGACACTGGGAGCATCTTGTGCTTGTTATAATGACTGTCAAATGATTTACCTGATGAGAAAGAACAGAAACTGAACAACGGCAATGAGAAACCCCGAAGAAGCAAAATTAATCAATTCAAGCTGGTTATGAAGCTGTTCCTGGCTCAAGTACTGACCTGCAAAAGCCTAGCTAAGAGCTGTTTTGGTATTTACATTCACAACTGCGCAATCCCTGGCATACACATTCACAGACAAACACACATAAGACAAAGAGAGAAAGAGGAAGCAAACTGCTATTACAAAGCTTGGGATGAGAGGGAGCCTTAAAACACAAGCAGCCAAAATGTCATTCATGGTGTCTGGATGCATAGGGGCAGGAGCACGAGGACCTTGCAGTGATCCCAGGGTGAAAACCCTGTGAAACATTCAAGCCAAGGCCCTGTTGCAAGCTGGTTTGCACTACTATCTTCCAGCAGAGCCAGGTTTGAAGAGGTGGAATGTTTCTCCTTCCCCTAATGGTGTTTTCTGACACACAAAGGCTGAGCTTGGGGTGGGTCTTTTCCCTCTATATACCAACAAATGGCAAAGGTGTGAGTTACTTCTCCAGGCCTTCAGCCCCCATTCCTCAGAGCACTCTACTTTCAGCCCTTTCTAGCACAGCTCAAGGTTGTGAAAGCATAATGGACCCCAAAATATTCCTTGCTGCAAAGTATTTGTTGTGGTAAATGTTGACTATAGCAATAAGGCACTGAAGGCTGTGCATTAGCAAGCTATTAGTGCATGCTGAGAGTGCTTTGGTTGCCTTCTAATGGACACTCTGCAATGGCCATTACAGAGTATGACTCATTATTTTTACATTTATTTCACATTTTTAAAAAATCCTTTTCAAAACACTTTTGTACAATTTCAGGAGATGTCGGGTTTTTTTTCACCAGGAAAAAAAGGGTCCTTATGAACAAAATGTGAAGAGAAAATAGTAGGCAGAGATAGATAGTCTTCAGTACTTCGGAGTAAATCTGAAAGTCACTGTTTTTTTCTTACCTCACTCTCTTCCCATGTTTTTTTTTTACTATCGTAGACTGATCTATCCTCCCAGAGTCATCCTTCTGCCTTCACATTTTCAGCCTATGAATGTGCAGTCATTTTATTTGATTAAAAATAGGACATGTCAGATACATGATATTAGGTTCCTGTATTTCACACCAGAAAAATGCAAAATGTATGTAGAAGTCATACACTGATCCTGAAAAACAGTGTATACCTTCAGACAAGCCTTCAGATGTCATATGTTCTTTTCTTAAACCTCTCCTTTCTGTCCGTGCCCCATAATTGTCTTTGCTTAACCGTCATTCCCATAAAGTGTTGAAATTTTTGCTCATCTGCCTTTTCCCTATCACACTCTGAATGCAACAGTGTGACGGCCATGTACAAAAGGTAGTAATGACATAGGCAGGTTATAATTACAACTGCTAAGCCTGCTAGGAAAAATAAGGTTATGATCAATTAGGCTAGGATTAATTCTGCCAAACTTTAAATACCTGAGGTGTTTAAATTAGGATATAGTTGCTCCAGGCTACCTTAGTAATGAAGTGAAGGTTAGATGCCTCCAAAATGTGTTTCATCCAACCTAAGGGCTAAATCCTCCTATTTCATTGACAAGATTTTACATGACAGTACTTCTAATTTTATCAGCTAAATGACATAGACAATTGACTTGGGATAAATCTGGGCCCTGTTTTTTCCCCATCTCTACTTCACTGTTTAATGATTGGGTATCTACAATGTGAATATATGTTCTTAAAGCATCAGCTGTCTCCATAATACTGGAATGTCAAAATAATGGTGTATTTTACTGTTGATATCTGAGTATCATGCTATGAGGGCCTTTGTGAAAATGCCCTGGAGTAAGGATGTTTAAAGAACAGATTGGAAAAAATATAGAAACTTACTAGGTGTTTGGCAGGGGAGCATGTAAGGATCACAATTCTTTGCAAAACAATTGTGCATGCGAATGGGAGAAGGTAGTACTGAAGTGCTGAAGCCAATTTTTTAAATATAAGACAATTTAAAAATATATGGAATCAGACACTCTGCTACTGAATAAAACTGACACTGAAGGAATATTCAATGTTATGTTACAGTCTCTGAAAACATAGCAAATGTCAGATATTCCTCTTTTAAAGAGTCCTCACTCTTGTTCAATAACTTCAACTGTCAGAGCGTGGAGCTGTATCAAAAAGGGTTTCACAGAATCAAAAGGTTTGTTTCTTAGCAACTCTGTCAACAAATATAAATTGCTGCATATCATGGCTGTTCTGTAGTCATTTGCATGCAAGATTTGTAAACACAGTTTTTCATTGTGCATCCTGTTGTCATGGCTGGTAGGGAGGCAAAAGGGGACAAATACTTCAGGGCAGGGGTAATACAGGTGCCAAAGCAGAAGATGCAATGCTAGATAAAAGGTTCTCTGTAAACTGACTTGGCCAAAATCTTGTCTAGTTCACTTTGCCCACGAAGCAAAAAATGCAGAAGCAGCAAACCCAGTCATAGATGTAGTACTGTGGTAGTCCCCAAAGTCAAAGACTGAATTTTCTTTTTTGGATAAAAAAAATTGAGGGTTATGTTTGAACCTGTTTACACAGTAATCCTGAGCCCAGGCTGCACTACAAACAGATGTGTAGACTAGCTTTAAATAAACTTGTTTAGTGCTCTGTTATACCAATAATATTATAGCTGAGGCAATATGTGACTCAGTTTTTGGGCATTTGTCTAGGATCAGAGGAAAGCTTTTGCAACCTCAATTCAAAATCCAAGGTGCAATTGCTGCGCTAGGTGCTTCAGAGCTTTTCAGATATGTCTTGATGAACTCCAATCATATGTGCCAGGCTGATACACCATTGCCTTTTTTTTGCCAGTGTTATTAAAGACTGTGTTGAGAAAGTGATGAATATGCTCTATTTTAATTTTTATGTCATTCAATTGTATTTATTATTTGCTGAGTGCCTATAAAGTGCACGGTACCAGAGGATACACTTTCTTTAATGTAATGCATTTTAGATCCACTTTATATAATAGGCTAAGCATATGTAATATATGTATAAGTTTATATGTGCTCAGTATGATATCATAGAATGAGAAGGTATGCACACTTTATAAGTTTATATTTTCAGATTTAATGAATTCACCTTATCCCACACATCTTATGGCTCATATACAAAATCTCAGCTCATTTCACCTAATACCTCTTTTATGGGTTTAATTTTATTTATTTGTATTGCAGTAACCCCAGACGTTCCTGCTCTACAAAAGCACTGTAGAAAACTGGAGCAAGAGATCACCTTGAAGAATCTGCAGTCTCTAAGAAAGAGAAAACATAGGCAAAAACTGTCAAAGTAACATACCCAAGTTCATAGTCCAGGTATGTGATGGAGACAAGATGGGGTGTTGATTCGTCTTCCCTAGACAGTGGGTTAAGAAGCCCAACTTAGAGTCACATGGAGTGGCCTAACTCCAAAATTCACATTGCCATGTCCTGAGCCCTGCCTCTTTTTTACCAGGGACCCTAAAATTCCATTTGCTGCATTTGTGTGTCCAAAATGTCTGTCTCATGACAAGAACGCTTGCTGAGTGGTGGGAGAGAGCCTGCTCACCTGCCCCACCACATGTGACCGGCAGGGATGTGTGTGTTTTGGACATCTTGCAGGAGTATTTCCAGATCCTGGATGCAAGAGTCAGAGTGTATCTGTTCAGATGGGTTCCAGAAGATCCTATGTCTCTCAGCCAAACCCATGATCATGTTATCTCTGTATTTTGTTCTATCCTTGATATGCCTTTACTCCTTCCTTGTTCTCTATTTTATTCCTGCTTTAGGATTCATGTACCCCGTCCATTTGAAATGGATAACTCATGGTAGCACCAAAATTAACCAAACCACAAAGCTAAAAAAACCCAAACCAAACCAAGCCAAAACCAAAACCAAAACCAAAGCCAAACCAAACCAAACCAAACCAAAAAAACCACCCCTGAAACATGAAGCAAACCTTAAGGACAGGAGTCTGAAATTTTCCAGAAACATCAAATTCAGGTATACATCAATGTGCAAATTTACATTCTCCACAGACAAAAACCATCAGACTTAACAGCCCAGCAAGAGACCCTGTGCCTTTTTAGCCTAGCCCTAAATGGCCTTGGCTGTTAAGAAAACGTTTCCCCTGCACATTGTTAAAGAAGAAGAAATACAACAAAGCCCAGTGCATGCTATTGATAAGGTACTAGGCTACAGGAAAATCTGAAAAGAGCAATGTACAACAGATGGCAAATCAAGGTCGCAGCTCTGCCAGAGACTGACTTGCGCAAAGAAGAGATAAAAGCCGTCAAAACTCAGCATGTGACAGGCTCAGCCAGGAAACAGCAAGAAGAGCTGGTCTCAACTGGAGGATAAATGCAGAACTGTGCCAGAAGCTTTGCACAAATGCAGTCTTGCTGTGAGTCCTTACAGAAAGTGTTTATAGGTGTTAAACTAGTGTCTTCAGGAGTACTTAAACATCGTCAGGCCTTAAATAAAGTGAACATTTGAGTGCCTGGTTACAGATGCTACAACTGTTCAGAATGAAAGTATATCAGATGTTGTGATGACTTCCATATCTTCTACTATCCTTGTGGTAATCTACTGAAGAACACTCAACCTTATTCTTTGTTTTATGGCTTAACAGACTAGAAAACAATGAAACAACTGTGATTGTTGATTGCTATCTAATTATTATGCTGGGAATTTGTTAAGATGTACTTCAGGAACATGATTGGCTATGACATAATTCCCATGACAGCTGTGCCATTGTAAATCAAGAAAGAAATAGTCGCAAAGTGGGAGGACAAACACTCTCTGTATTGTAGCTCTGGGTGCACATGTAAGACTGACTGTGCTGTTCCTCAACAGCATCTCCAGGGTTTCAAGAAGGAGGAGGTGTCCCATCAACATAGACCAACATGTCTTGTTCCACCAGTTAGCAATGTTAATTGATTTTCTGATGATGTTGGCTGGTTTCTGATGATACTTGTGAACCTTAGTATTACAAACACCCATCTTCTCTCTATAACAACGGAGCTTCTTTATAACTTTCTTTGGAAGCACACTGTCAGAGGCTCTCCCTGAGAAGGAACCAACCCTTAGCTGCTATAGTGCCAACATTCATAGATGCATAAATGCCTTAAAAAAACCCCACCCTTCCATTTCAGTTTAAGAAATGAATTGTTTTCTAGAATCAGTTATTCTCTTTACTACTACTGCCTTCTAGATTGACTTCTGCCTTCTGCTGCATCTAAATTTTGGTGCAAGACTTAAAAACACAAAAAGATGAGATTTTCTCATACTGCAGTAAGGACTGCTGGTAAAGGCAACATTTTACCTACTACTGCTGAATTTTCTGGTTTTGGCAATCTTCCACCTGTGTCTGATTGACATTTCTTTGACTTCGTTATGTATCCTCAGGCTGGACACAGCCAGGGTGCAGAAGTGCCATATCCACAAAACTCCAAGCTATAGTTCCATTCTCAGAAGCATTGTATTGCCCCAAAATTGATAGTCACAGTAGTGTTAGAGCACTGTTGTGCCATTCTTCATTAATTCCAAAAACGTGTGGTTTCATATGCAAGAAATGGCCACTGTGATTATTATGTCTCATCTGGTGTTTAACATGCGCTGTAGGTTTCATTTATAGTATTCCAGTTTGAATCAGGCAAAAATCTCAGGGAATAAAACCTTATATGAATTAAAAATTGCTAGCAAAGAAGAAAAAAAATGCTACCAGCAGCCTTCAGAAATTGTTCCCGTGGTTAGTTTGCTCAGTATTAAAGATCTGTGTATTCTGGATCAAATTTCCTCCCTCCTCCTCTCAAGATTTTAATATTCATTGATTAAAGGGCAGAAGAACCTTCATTATCAGAATTCAGTTTTTCATATAGGTTCTTATTTGCTGACGTCACGGTAGAGTGGGCATTTCTTAAAACAGCTTTAGTTCCATAACTCTTTCATTACAGCAGGTGCTTTACAGCATTCTTATTGCTCTTTTCTAAACCTTCCTAATTTATGTAAAGTCCTTTCCAAGATAAATACAGAATTTCAGTATCCGCAAAAATGTTTCCAAGGAAGTACAAGCAAAAGACATTTAAGCTCTCCAACTGCTACTTGAGTTCTCTTTATAAAAACAACAGCAGTTACCCTTTTCATAAAGAGCTGCATTGAAAACCAATTTGATATCTAAACCTTTTTCCAAAGTTACTGCTTTAAAGGATTTTCCTATCCTCTGATATGACCTGTAATCTATGTTTTCAGATACACTGTGTGCAGCTGTATCTGTAATGCTTATTCCTTGTTTGCATGAGTGCTTATTCCTTTATTCCATAGATCTTTGGTTGTCTTTGGTTCATCTGCTTTTGCACCCAACGTGTTTGTTGTGATAGTGTCTACCTATGCAATATGCTTACTGTCTCTCCACCGAATTTGTTGCGAAGTCTAAACCAGTATGTCCAGGTGGTAATTACCTCATTTGCCTTAAGAATTTGTTCCTTCCTTGCATCATCTTTCTTTTAAAAATCTTTTGTGTGGTTGAAGAAACCTTTGCAGCCTCACTTCTAAGGAGGGCTTTGATCAACAGAACTACGATGACTTCCCTTGTCACAGGCAGCGTGTAAGTCACCTTCTTCTCCCAGAAATGCAGCATGCATATGCCAGAATGTATTCAGAACTCTCGTTTGTACCCTGTGAATCAAGACTCAGTCTGATAAACACACAATTTTTCCAAAGAAGGCAGGCATTTTCTTTACCTTCAAACTGGGCTCTTGTTTAGCCTTCAGTCTGGTGTGTGTCTCCACATTATTCTTTGTCAAGATTCAAAAAGCCAGGACTCAACATTTTTTCTTTTTCTTTTTTTTTTTTTCCCAATGTGATTTTTTAAACTGCATATTTTTGTTCACCCTAACAAGCAATAGCAAACCATACTGCCTTTTTTGTGGGTGAAGATTGTGATCAAAATGCTAAAATGGCTTTGAACCTGGAAATGTGGCTATGAAGCTTGTTTCTGGTTCATTTTTAGCTGCAGCATGCTTGTCTTACTCTGGAGTTATTGTCCTCTTGTGAAGACCAGATGTGTGGATCCTGACGTCTCTTACACTTGAATCATCTGTATTCGCAATTGCAAGTGGCACAGAAATACCTTCTCCTGTCTGAAGGCTAATCATTTCAAGCTATCCTGATTTCCCTGCTCAAGACAGAGTAACACTCTACCATCTGCAACCCTCTGGCAGCGTGCCAGCAAAACTGCTGGCTGAAATAATTTCCAGCTTCACGCTGAATTTGTCATGGAAATACAAGCCTCATTTAGGTGTCTTCTAATTTGCAGTATTAAAAGACTATAACCAAATGCTCCTGACGCTGTTGTTTTGAACATGGAACCTGTTTCCTACTCATCTCACATGAGATGGACAGGTGTATTCCTGGTTTATGCCACCCATTTCTGCTGGGCATTTGAGGTGGGATGCATCTTGGTTAATGGACCGTGAAGATATTCACACCTCAAACTCCCTATTTTTTTCTCTACTGGTTGTAGGTGGGCTGGACTGTTTATCTGATTTTCTCACAGCATTTTGCAATTTACAGTGGTGTTAGAGGAATTTAAATACTGTCCATTTAATATTTCTCTCCTCATTGTTACCTCAGACCACAAACAACCACTTATCTTGACAAATAGTGCTTAATATTTAGCTGAAATAAAGCCCCAGTGAGGGAGTTTTGCTGCAAGGATTGTGTGGGGATAGGAAACCATTAAACCCAAACCCCCAGCACTGTCTCCCTCTTTACTGGGCTGCTGATCAGATTCAGGAGACAATATGATTGAAATTTGCTACACTGACTGTAGTAAGCACCTTGGTAGGACCAAGCACAGCAGCGAGAAAACAGAAATAATAATAAACTAATAAGCAGGAATAAGAGCTCTTTACTTTTATTGCTCTCATATAATGACCTATGAACTTCCAGCTGCTTCTCTGTCCTTGCCATCATCCTTGCAATATGCTTCCAGATCTCTTCTAGCAGAATGTCGCATGCTGCAAAGCAGTTTCATTTTCAAACACAATAAATCCTCTCATTATTACTAAATAAATCAGCAAATTAAATACATCAGATGAAGTACTAAGTTAGACAGATTCTCCTATGGCTATCTGCCTTGGTGGAGCTGACATAAACTCTGTATTGACTTTATTAATGAATCTACCTCCAGCCACAAATTTGTATGCAAACTGTCATGGGAACTCTGGCATCAGCCACGTTTTCTGGCTTTTCATATTGTTACAGTCTACAGATGCTATCTACAATACTTGCAGGAAAATACCATTTTGTGGAAGCATCTGCCACCCAGATGCTCCAGTGCTTCAGCTGCAAGCCTCTGTCCCTTCCAAGCGATCCCAAATAAGCCTCTTTTGTTTGCCAAAACTCATCTGTAAATGGAAGCTGTACAAAAGACAGGCAAGTTGGCCAATAGCTTCATCAGGAAGCTATTTCACCCCTGCGTCATGTGATAGCAGGGAAAGCTGTCACCAACTCCTATGCCCTGTGTGGTGGAGTTTGTTTGCAAGGACCATCTTGGGTCTTATTGTCCCCATAGCCTGACAGTGCTTTTGCCTTCTCTTTGGTGGGAAAGGTTTTTCTGCAGTTTAATACAATCCCTCAGGTGAAAAAAGGGGAAATATCCTACAGATGTACAAGGGGATCCCACTGAAGGTTAGTCTGCAACAGTGCTTCCAGGAAGCTTTTACAGTTTGGACTAAAGTAGCAACTGGACAGATTTCTCCCACAATTTTTCTAACTGGTTTGATTGTGTGACTTTTTCTGGCAAGGCTGCTTATTAGTTTATTTAGATTTTTTTTTTTGGGGGGGGAGGAACAGTATCTTCATCGTGATCTGATGAAACTAATATGACTAATCTGTTTTCTTTATTCCATTTGCATATAATAATGAAAATGCACAATAATAACAACTGATACATCCTCCCTGAATGAGAAAATAAATGTATATAAAACAGATAAGAAATGCCTGGGGAATTATCCTTACTCCTGTATCACTGATAAAGACGAGCATGTCACTGTTGTTTATCTGATGTCTTTTAAACCTTTCATCTAGTGATAAAACATTGAGAGGTCTGTTTGTTATGAAGAATATCAAACATCTGATGCTGATAATGTCTGGAACCACTGTTAAGAGCCGATGTCCACAGTAAATGTTGAACACAGAAATTTAACCCCCCCAAACCTTTCCTAATAGTTGCAGTTAGTGTGGCCCTACAGTAATAATATAATTGACCCACTCTCTTAGCAACCGCGAAAGAAAATAATCCTCACTGTTACCTTAGCTGTCACTTAAATATACACATTAAACACTGCAAAACCATGGTTTTTTGGCCAGATGGTGTTACCCAAAGGAAAGAAACATGAGAATCTCTAATATTCAAGAGTCTACTGCCCATTTTCTTAATGTTCCTGAATGAATGCTTGAGCTTATTATACTAATAGAGGCCTGCCAAGTCTTTGGATTTATTGCTTTAAATCAGTGGAGTCATTGTCATTATTAGGCCAGTTGCTAGTCAATACTAAAAAGCATTCATTAGCTGCAAATGACAGAAATGGTACTACTCTATAGATTTTTTTTATTGTCCAGAATGTATACTTCCTTTTCAAGGGAATAATGAGAAAAGAATTAAATGAGAGGTCAGTAAGGATTTTACCGTTAAGGAAAGCAGAGTGATGGGAAACCAGCTTTTTCTAATTTTCCTCATTTTTTTATTTTTAAGAATTTGAAGACAACAGGAGTATTAGTAGTGTCTGTGGGTGACTGGTGCATATGCCTTTAACAACAGCATGCACATTGTAATTTAAAATGAGTTTACATCAGTGAAAATATGAACATTAGTTGCTTTTCTGTACTCTTTTCTTTCAGATGGTCTGCTTTATTTGGACTCCAAGATCCATGAGCTGCTACTTAATTCTGACATCCTTCAGGCTTGGGCCTTTTCTCAGCTATGGATACATACTTTGGTTTTGTATGTTACGAATTTTAAAAGTCCTGATACAGGCTTCTGAAAAGTGCTGGGTTAATTCTTCCTCTTTTTTGGACCCTGAATGGGAACTGGGCACCTAAAACCTTCAGGTCCCTTTGAAAACCTCAGCTGCAGTTCCTCCTAAAAGGCATAACAAAGGTGACAGACCTCCAAAGGAGCTGGCCCCTAGTACCTTCCTTTGTTTCAGTGGGAGCTGCAAAGTAATAAGCCTCTATGAAAATCTTTCTGTTCAAGGCCAGGCTGGATGTGGCTCTGGGTAACCTGATCTAGTTGAATATGTCCTTCCCTCCTCATTGCAGGGGTCATTGAACTAAACGACTTTTGAAAGTTCATTTCATCCCAAGCTATTTTATGATTCCATGATTCTATTTCAGCTTCTAACTGGGAGCTGAGTTCTTCGGAAATGCTGACCAACTACTATTACATTCAGATGGTATGTTAGGATGACAGGTACTTTGACAGTACACAATAGTTAAATAAAAATTGCAGAATTTATGTTATATTTGAATGTAACTGCATTCAATGGACTTTTCATCATTTATAGGGAGATGTCTCATTTTTTTACCCAGCACCCTGACTGCTCTCCCCTACTTTTTAGGCTGCATGCAAAACAATGAAATGTTCAGATGAACATTTCTTCCAGTACAGCATTAACATGATGACACAATAACCAAAGTAATTATAGTCTTGGAACATTATTATCTTTTTAAGCAGTCTGAGTCTCCAAGAGAAGAACCTGCTTAAATTGGATCTTCAAAGAGAAATGTATTGCCACCAAAATAACAATTGATATTAAAACTAAAACAAAACCCTGAAACAACAACCTGAAGGGATCTAAGCTTATTAGTGCAACATTAAGTTTTAAAGATCTAGGCAATTTTCAGAGATCGTATAATTAACAAAGGAAACACTTGGAATGCATTGTATTTTCTAACTGTTAAAACTGTCATAATCCTATTAACAACTTAAAAAAAAGAAAAACATTAGAGAAAATATTGCCTCCTTGGAAATTTTCTTCCCTTCTCTTAATTAGTGTAGCATTAACTTTTTTGATAAAAGGCTCTGCCTTGCTATTTTATGACTGACAAGGAAGGACATTGTCCTGAAAATGTCTTCTTGCGCAGATACTTAACCATAAGTACTTGAGCAATAGGATTTTTTTCCCTATAACTTGGAGACTAATCCATTGAGTGTCTCGTTAAGTGAGCAATTTTTATTTATGCAGACAATAATATTGACTTCAATGAGTATAGGTCTGCAGACCAATCCTTAAAACAAAACTTGGTTAAAAAATTAGCAATTTAAAAATATGGATATATGGTCAGCTTTGGATAACTGATTTTAACTGCATAAAACAAAAGAAAAACAACGAAGAAAAAATGCTAGAACTCTAATTCAGCAAGAGCTCCTTTTTAAATAATTAAAGCATATTGTGGCCAACGTATAAATTTCTCTGTAAGACCATTTTTTCCATGGAGAGTTGAAGTTTTGTTGAATCTCCTATTTCTAACTCTTAAGTCAATTTGTAGGAGGTGGTGTGTAAAAGCACTTTAGTAAGGAAAAGCAGCAATCTCAATGCATCAAAGTTCCGTGGTAGCGGGGTTATCATTCCGTGAAAATCACATAAACATTCCACCTATGAAATATTATTCATAAGGGCAAAACCCTCCAAGGGTTTCAAAGATGACAATGGTGTCATGAAACCCTTTTTTGAAAAAGGAAAAATTTATTCCACTGCTGAGATTGATTCTGTCGCCATGTAGAAGGCAGTGTGGTGAGGCAGGGAATGAACATAATTGAGAAGAGAATTAGCAAACCTTAAATATGTGCTGCTGCAATATCATTACACATAAACTTGCCCTTTTTCTACCCTTTTTTCCCCAAAGACTGACATCCCATAACTGCAGTGAAAAAGAATGCATTCTTTCGAACAGCTAAATCAACAAGGTCTCACATGAGTAGTGTTGAGTGGTGTGGTTGACTGATTTCATGAAAAAGTAATCAAGTATTCATCATTGAGATCAAATACTTCCCAAGTAATTATTATCAAAACCAATCTGATAAGACCTGAAGAAGCAGCATTGCTGATCTAATCAGTAGTAGAACAGAAATAGTTCTTACAGCTTTTGTAATGTTCATGCTTGAAAACACAAAAATGTAATTGTATTTTATAATTAGGAAAAAGAAAGCTGTCATGTCATAATCAATTATTTCAAATCAATCATAACGATTTTAGTTTTACTGGCTATTTATAAGAACACACATTTACAAATTCACTTTTTTGTGTATGGGTAATTTAAAATGTGAAACAGGGTTGTCTTAGAAAAAAAGTTGTAGTTTAAAGTTATTTCAGTTAAAAAAGAAAGGATAGGTGACTATAGTGACTAAAACAACTGGTAAGCCTGTATTTGTCATTTTTTTTCCCACGGTAATGACTTATTTTTGTATAAAAATTAAAATACAGAACTTTGTGTTAAAAGTAAAAAGTATTTGCAGTGATATTCTATTTTTAACATACCTTTATTGATTAAAATTTTTAAGAGCAATTGATGAAATCTAGGAATTTTAAAGAATCTTACAGGTATTTAAAGCTACTGTCATGGTTTAAGCCTAGTCAGCCATGCAGTCTCTCTCTCACTGCTCCCTCTTCCTCCCCCCCCTCTCCCAGAGGGATGGGGAGGAGAATCGGAAGAATGTAACTCCCACGGGTTGAGATGAGAACAGGCCAGTAACCAAGGTATAACACAAACCGCTGCTGCTACCACCAATAATAATAATGATAAGGGAAATAACAAGGGAAGAGAATACAAC